>VZTU01020776.1:38073-106719 GCA_013400835.1 Zapornia atra | reverse complement strand
GGGAAGGGGCGGGGCGAGGGGCAGGGCGAGGGGCGGGGAGGGAAGGGAAGGTGGGGCCAGACCGGGATCCCGGGGCCTGGGAGGGCTCCCTCATGCCGCCGGTGGCGGGGCTTTTGGGGACGCCTGACCTTCGCTGCCCCGACATGGGGCTGTTAGTCACTGCCTCGGCAGCCCAACGGGGAGCTGGGCTCCGTGTTGTGGGGCAGCCTTGGGCTCTCGGTGGGCCTCGCTTCCTGTCATGGCCGAGGGAGGGATGGGGTACTGAACTTGTATCTAGGCTGGGACTTTCCCTGCCCACAGCTGGGCTGTCTCATCCACTAGAATCAATGCCAAGCTGCTGTTGCTGGCAGTTTTAGTCTACAGGAGAGCAGCAGATACACCCATGTCGGTGGGTGAGTGCAGTCAGATCCAGCAGCTGGGCAGAGGCGAGGCAGTGGCAGTCTGGCATCCCAGGCTCAGCCCATAGCCAACCCCAGGCATGTTACAAAACAAAACACTCTGTGTGTGCTGGACAGATACTAGAGCTAATTTTGTTCTCAGAGGTGTCATCTTATGATTGCCTGAGCTGGCAGTGGTGCACCCTCCTCAAGGTGTGTGCGGTGAATGATCTGCCAGCATTTCCATTGGTAACAAAGGAGTCACTTCCCGGTCCGAGTCACCTGCCTGCTTGAAGTTTCGGACAGCTGCATCTTCCTGCATTCCTCCATTGCTTCGGTGTGCTGGAAAACACCGGCCAGCTGACTCAGATAATCACTGAAATTAGCAAAAATTGCATTCCAGACTCAGAGCTTTGGCTTTTACATAATTGACAAGATATCACCAGGCTTCCTCAGAGTCCCCTCACCCTGTGAAACATGGTCCTGGGAACCGTAGGATTGTGTACATAGAGTTACTTGAGTGATGAAGAAATTGGCTTTGCAGAGAGCAAGGTAGGCTCTGTGATGAAGAAATTGGCTTTCCAGAGGGCAAGGTAGGGCTTTCAAATCCCTTTTGTTGGCTACAAGTTAGTGCCCAGCTCTGTGTTAATCAATAATAACGTGGGAAAAAGTCATGTGGTGACAGATGGGGTTAATTCCTGGGGTTTATCTGGAGCCTTGGCCATGGGCTGCCCAGCTCATGATGAAGAATTACATAACTAAAGAAAATAATGATGTAATGGTTGGTTGAGGATTTAGAGACTTTTGGGATTTTCATGCCCCTTTGTGCTTTTTGGAACAGTTTTTACAGAAACTCCAAGTGTTGGCGTTAAAGTTGGGAATTGCTACCTATAAACTCATGCTATCTTTGTTGGTTTCAGTTCAGTTAATCTCATACAGTTTGAAGGTCTAGTTTTGCATATTTTTTTTAATGTTAGCAAGTATCAGGTTAGTTTTTTAGCCATTCAACAGAATATGCTTGGATGTGTTTACTGAGTATTTGCTTACTACTTAAATTGTTTAGGTACAATGTGTAGGGAATTTCTTGCAATGGATTTTGAAAGTATAGAGGGAAAAAATACCCCCAAACAAATCCCACACCTCCTTTTTTTTTTCATTGTATGAATTAGGTCTTGTATAAAAGTAATTAATTCTCTTATGGATATTATATGGCCATTGAAATGTTGCCTCCTGTTTATTCTTTGCAAGTGCAAATGAGCTAGATAGGGAAATGAATAAACATGGACAATTGCATATGAAACAAACCATTATACAGAATTAGTGAGAGTTAAGAGGCTTGAATAACTTAAACAATTGGCCCATAGAGGACACGATTAAGAGAACAGTGTGTCACAGTCAGATGATACTTGTTCTGGCTGTTTGTTTGCCCTTTAATATACTTTATTTTTTCAGCAGGATTTTAAGACCAAAACTTGTTGAAATTACCTTGGAGTGATCGTTTTGCCCATCCACCCATCCTGAGAATCTTGTTTGTGAGGCATTTTAACTGATGGACATAGTGAAGTTGTAGCATCATGAATGGTGGAAATCACCATATTGCTATTTTAGTCTCTGGTATGCCAGAAGGAAGGAAGGGAAGATGAACACTCAGACAACGTGGGTGTGTGTGTGTGACTGGATTTTTTTTGAGGGGGTCTATTCATGAAAGAGCAAGAAATATTTTAACGTGCTTGATTATATTTTAATTTAATTTAATTTGTCACTTTATTCAGGACCCTGTAAGAAGAAGCTGCCTGAACAAAGTAACTGATGCACAAATCAGCCTGTAAGTGTAAAGAATACGCACAGAAAGGTCTCTTTTGAGAGAATCCCCAAAACCATTAACAGCTCTAGCAATAATCACAGACATTTTGAGGGTGAAGGAACTAGGAGAACTTCTTCCTACACCAGCTGGTAATCTCCTAGCTCTGATGGCTATTTTGGAAATGATGTCTTTGATCAGCTCACTGAATTTAGATGATCAGACAATGTAAGTTTCTCCATGTAATAGTTACTTTTAACTTATTTCAGTGCACATATCGAAATTTGGCAGGTGAAACCCCTGATTGCCTAAAGAGTTTTTGAACATGCTGTATAGATTGCAAGCTTCCACAGCAGGAAGGACACCTGGTATATAAGTAACTGTTTTTGTGGAAGATACAAGACAAGAAGTGGTTTTGGCATCAATGACCGATGCCAAGAAGGTCTCTGTTTTTCAGGGTTCCAAGCTGTGACTAGGAAGGAAGTGAAAAATTTGATCAGTGTTTGCTGTGCTCTTCCTGCTAAAGGGAACTGAGACAGAGCTCTCAATCATGAGTCAGACACCAGCACTAGGAGTTTGCCAGCTAAGCCTTTCTGATCTTAATAAACAGCCTGACAGTTTAGAGAGATGTGCTATTTTTTGCTACTGGAGGAGAACTTTGAGAAGTGCTTATGAGGGCTGCTATAACAGCTAATTTACGAACTGTGGTTTTCTTATTTGAAATTGCTGTACTATAACATTCATTCAAGTGTCTGTCTTATCCAGCACCAAACACAGCGGCTAAAAAAACAGTGACTGAACTGCAGTTGAGTTTGGTGGAAGAGCCATGAGACAGGCTCTGCTCAAAGGAACACCTCACAAAGGCTTTGAACAGTGTGTAAACCCCACACTGACCTTCCTTCTGCCTGGTAGGGAGGATTTACACCTATACCTCAACTTTTACCCACAAGTAGTCTCAGTTATCTCAGTGGGTTTGACAGATGTTAGAAAGCAATTGAGTGAGAGAAGTGTTTACCCCTGGAAGCACATATAAGAGGCTCTTTTTAAGTTCCAAAGTAGCCCTCAGAATATAAGGACTTTTGTGCCAGATACTCAGAAACCATCTTTCTGGGTTTGTTTATGTAGAGGCAGGACAGGGAGCGATAGGAGACAATTCCTTTCTTTCCCCAGTTTCTGGCCTTTTACCAGCGAGTTCCTTTATCAGTGCAGTGCCAAAAATGCAGCCCTGGAGCAGAGTGTGAATTCTCCCTGGCACTCCCAATCAGCACAAGAAGGCGACAAATGGGTATTGGTGACACTTGTTGTCATGTACAGTCTTTTATTGGTTTTATTCTATTACCAGTAATTGAAAGGTCAGCCAAATTTTTCTTAGACAATTAAGTGACATTTACAGACAGGAGATTGCAAGGAGCCAGAGATGCTTTTCCAAGGGCTGCTGCAAGCACAGTGCCCAGCTAATCTGATATGTCATCACTGCCAACGTGCAGAACACCAGTGAGCATATTTTTAAGAATAATGCCATACGTGGTACATTGAGGAAAAGCAGATACTGGCCCAGGAATCTCAATGTGTGTGGTTTATCTCAGCGGGCGTTTGCTCACACAGCCCGTCAGACAAAGCACAATCATCTTGAAGGCCAAAAGACCAATCTTAATACAGGGTTGTGTCTGGGAATGGAAAATCACAAATGACAGTAGCACGGCTGATGTGGGAAATCTGAGGCAGAGGAGGGACAGAGTGGGTTGCACTAGGTTGATGACTGTGAACCAAACTGTCAAGGCTCATGTGCTGAGCTGCCTCCTACCACATCCTTACCTTCCGAGGGGTGGGAGAGGTGTCTCACCCCTGGCTCGAGAGGCTGGGGTAGAGCAAAGGCTTGTGGTGCGAACTGGAAGGGATCTGCTCAAGGGACAGAGGTCCTCTTACCATGTCCTAGCCCAGCACACTAGCACTGCATCCAAGCGTGTGATAGACCACTGTATTCTTTCATGCACTGGTAAAGAAGCCACTTGAGTGACCTGCTTGCTTTAATATTTCTATGGTGAATCAGATTGCAGAGTCTGTTACAGCTGTTCCCTTAGATAAAAATGATCTAAATCCAGCACTCAGCTGGGCAGCAGAGGACTGCTTGAGGGTGGCTTTGGCTGTTTACAGCTACTACAGGCTCTGCAAGGAGCGTGAGTAGCAAGAAATGGATGTGGTTAGAACATCCCTTCATCCTGGTGTCCCCTGAGGATGGAAAGATTTATCGGGGTTAGTGGCGTCTGAGCAATTAAAGTGGCCTCTGGAAGTGCTCCTCTGGAGAAAAAGCTTCCTACAATTGTAACATTTACCCCTCTGCATTTGAGTGACTCTGGCTTCAAAGCAAGGTGGTCAGAAACATTCTTATAAATATCTGACACAGAAGGAAGATACAGATTTCTGTTGTTGAATCAGCTCTGAGACAGGAGCTGCATTATTCATGTGTGGCTCATGGTTTGGTGTTCCAGTTTAAGAGAATGAATAGTCAGAAAGGGAAAGGGGAATTGACAGGCTCATTTGGGTTCTTAGTTGTGTGCTCCTTTAGCTGGTTCCCCCTAGGGGCTGTAATCTGAGAGTTTTGTAAAGTGCTGTTTGGTTTTTTTTTTTAGTTTAAACTGAAAAGGCTTGAGCTTGGGAAGAATCCAACCCTCATACCAGAAAACCTCATACTGGCGGGAAGTGCACATCTGGATCTGAACTGGAGCATTCCTGAAAACAGAGCTGCATGCCTTGGGGTGACTGCAGCCTTACCAGTTCACACCAAGCAATGAGGTGGGATCGTTATCTCTGAGAAAACCCAGAGGGCATATCCAAAATCATGGTAAAAATCGTTCCAACTTCGTTATTTGCTGGGCAACATCTGGCAGAAGTCACCCTCATGCTGTGCATGGCACGCTGCTTGGGCCAGCAACACCACAATTAACAGAGGTAGAAGTGTTCCACACGAAGCAGGTTTTTTTGCAATACCATTTCTGATTGCTGCTGTTGTTGCCCAGGCTTAGGAAAGATGGACTTCAGCAGAAAATGGAAATAATGGGATGCTTTATGCCAAAAGGGAACATAAGAGTAAGAGCTGCAGTGGATGGACAGTGAAGTCAGCAGCCTGAGATAACATGAGTGATTGGCAGGACAGGGAGCAGCCTGGGATCACAGTTGAGCTCTGCTGATGGGAACACGTGCTTTGATTTAGAAGTGTGTTATTTGGTGTTTGCTGCTATTTCAGCACGATGTGTAATATTGACACAGTATGATTGTGTCCTTAAAAAGGTTTGTGTGTGTTGTGAGGTGCTTATGCTTGATGTGAGATTGTTGCATGTTAACAGAGAAAGGATGATGTTAGAGAAGTTGTACAAATGTATTCTGGTACTTGACTCCTGCACCTGAAGTAGCAGGAGTTGCTCCATGACAGGAGCCGCTTTCCTTGTATCACTGAGGAGGGGTTTGGAGTTTCATGGGATCTGCCCAGGGTTAAGTCCATCTAGTCAGGCTAACTCAGTATCACAAGCTAAGTCATTCTTGCATGCTCTTGCTCAAGCTTAAAGGCCAAGCCAGTATTTCAGTCTTTATATAACTGCGATGCCTAGCATAGGAGGGGAACAAGTGAAAGCAGGGCACCATCACTACTGAGGTTTCCCCACATGGTCCCATCAAAAAATCAACCCTTGCATGGCAGAGGGTGTCAGAAAATCAAACATAACCTGAAACAAAAGACCACCTTGACAATCTTTCCCAAAAATCTGGTAACCAGAATAACCTTGGAACTTTAAGCAACATATGTCGTCAGGTCAATCAAGGATATTCTTGGTGTCCTAGAGAGGGTATCAAGCTTCTGCCTCTGTTGCTCTGGAGGAAGGTAGAACACCTCCAGCAATGGAAGCTGACTAATAAATCTAGGGTAAAAAAAATCCTCTTACATTTACTGGTAACAAGCTGATGCTGCAAGGCATGAAATCTGATTATAATTATTGTCTTAGGGTAGAGCCACACCTTTTATGAGCATGTCCCATTACGGAAGCGAGCCTGAATCTCACTCAGATCACTTCATAGGCCCTGGAGAGACCAGCACGTTTTGAGTTGCATCTTCCTGCCCTTTCATCTGTACAAGCAGAGCCTCTCACAAACACTGCATCAGAGCATGCACCCTAGGGACATACTGGACCTCGGCATATAGGTGCCAGGATGTGGCAACACCATTATTCTTTCTAGTCTTTTTATTCACCTGGCTTCAAGGAATTGGTATCTTAATTCAAGGTAGAAATTAATTTGTTTCTAAATAATAACTCATTGGTTTGCTAGTTTGTATGAGGTGGATTCTTTCCCATTACTGAATTTTTCTAGGTATTTATCAAGCATTACCACCCTCTAAAACCTTTCCTTTGATAAGCTGAAGAAACTGAATCTTTTACATCTTGTATCATGAGATGTAAAAGACCATTTCACCAAACCTGTGAGTCTGTGTTTAAACATTCCCAGAAAGATTTTGAAAAAAAATCATTAGTGGGTTAACCACATTTAAAAATATTATTTCCTTGGATAAATTTCTCAGTAACCAGCTCAAACTGTGATTAAAACAGGAATGAAAACCCTGGGCTGGCAATAAGCAGCTAAGCCTGTTTTCTTTCAAAACACAGCATACAAATTATTTTTAAACGTAAGGAAGAATTTTCTGTCGTTTCAGTTACTGCATGGGGATGTAGTATCTGTGTGTGACAGACGTGCTTCAGTGTGCATGTATGCATAAATATAGATGTATAAAAGAAGAACAGAGGTAAAGCTCGCTTGCTATGGTAACTGTTGTACTGGATGCCAATAATGGTCAGCTAGCCGTGAAAATCATGGGAGATAAGAACTCACTTAGGATTAATACTGTTCATTTTTTAGAAGTGCTCACAATGGAGCTCCTATTTTGACACTTTCTTCTGAAATATGAAGTATTAGGCATTGTCAGAGCCGGGATACAGGGCTAGATGGACTTTTAACTGCCTGCTGTTGCGATTCTTATCTTTCTCTATGGGGTGAGTTAGAATTCTTTGGATCAATGAATGTACACAGTCTTTTCTTGTATCAGAATAACATTACACATCCTCTTGCTATTATAACACACCAGAAGATTATTTTCAATGATAATGACAAGACCACGTCAATCATAGGACTTTTGTAGTGGGAATTTGCTTCTTATCACATCTTTCATGTGGCAAATTTTCCCCTTTTTTCTTCTTGAATTACCACTCAGAACTTGGTAGCAAAATGTTCAGAATTTAAAAAGGAGAAAAAGAAAACGCCTCACTTCTGCTGCCACCAATGCTCTAAGTTATACAGGCATTAACTTCTCCTGTGCATCCATGATTATAAAAATGGCACAAGCAGAGCCTACATTTTGTTCCGCTTAAATATCTGTACAGATCACAGCTTTTCCCTGATAGTCACTATTGTTGCAAAACATTAGTATGCACTACCTGTATTTTTCCGTGTTCAAAGGAAGCAATCACAGAGCACTTCATTTATTTTACTAAGAGCTCAGTAAATGCTGCACTGGTGCCATTCTGCAAAGAATCTATTTTCATGTAAAGGCATTATCATTAACAGATTCTTTTCAAATTCCAGGAAGAGTGTGATATTTTTATTTGGCATAACAAAGTCTGAACACTTACAAAATTTGATTGTTTTAAGGCCTTTCATTTCCTCCACATTTTATATTTTTTTTTACTTAAGTTCACTAGAAATTTCTGTCCTCTTGTAGACCCAGTGTTAGACCTTGGACATAGTTAGTATGTAACTGCTGAAGACACTGGCTAATGGTATCCACATGATCTGAAAGATGTAGAAATGGATTACCAAAGGTGCCAACTGTAGAATAACCATGCCAGGTAGTTAACTCTTCCAAAGAGCAAAGATTTAGCTCAAATATGGATGGATCAACTAACTGCTGGTGGCTGAAGATAGGTTGTCTGAATCTTCTGTGTGCCTTGGGAGAGAAAGGAGTATTTTTGGATATGTCTGAGACCTGCCATGGATTTTGAGCTCAAGCTCACTCTGAAAATTTAGGAAGTCCACTGACACTTTCCAATATGAGACACAGGTGCATAAGGCTTCCTGAAAGTCTGCAGCTTTTAGGTTCCTGAGCTTTAGAAGGATTGTAGGTTTTTAGGTTCCTGAGCTTTAGAAATGAGGCTGGTAATCACCTTGATTTAGCACATTTTCTTTATCTTTTTGGTTAGTCCCAAGCAAAAATACACAGAATATTTGTCCTTCTAATAAATAACCAACTTAAACATAATTATAGTTGATTAATCTCTTCTAAGTCTTCAGTTTTCATACTTCTGGAATTTGGAAAACTTCCCAAGAGAAATGGCGTCAGAATTGCAACATTTTGCACCTTGACTTTAAGTATGTATTTCACTTATGGCCAATTTAAAAATCAAAATAGAAACTTCGTAATAATCTCCCTTTACAGTTTGGGTTATGAGAAGCTGAGAATTCCCTTAGGCTTGATTGATAAAACATGGCATTTATCCTATTCCTAGGATGATGTTCAGCAAACTTTATGACAGAGGGAAACAGCTGGTAAAGTGGGTTCATGGAAAGGTGAAGGTAATATAGACATAAAAAACAAGAGGATAATGATTTTAAAAGGGATAATAGTTGTAATAACACCATTAACCTTTTGCTTCAAATTATTGAATGTGTGGTCTCTTCAGCAGGCTAATCAAAGGTTTGCATTAACTGCAATGCAAGAGGAAGTGGCAATATACAACCTGAGGTGATTTTTTTCCCTCTTCCAATTATTCACTATCAAACCCTTAAAAAAAAAAAGAGAGAAAGACCAACCCTTTGACTATGGAAGACCCCTTCCAATTCTGAAATGAAGCTGACTTGCTTTCAGAAGAAACAAACTCCTGCTCCCTACCTGCTTTACAAGAGGTAGGGTGTTGCAAGGGAAAAAAGAAATATAAACCAAATAGAAGTTGTTATGGGTAGACAGACATTGAAGTCAGGCATGTGAAAGGGCAGCAGAATGTTATAGGGCAGCCTGTCAATAAGAGCTGGCTCTGGGCTGTTTGGTGGTGCCACATGGAGGGGGATCATCAGCAGGGACCCACCTCGGAGGGCAGGCCTGCACACACTTCATAAACAGAGTGACGATGTCCCTGCAGAGGTCTGATGGCTCACTTGGGGTGTGTGAAGCTCCATGCTACTCTGTCTAGGTCCATTCTGGTGTCTAACGAGCTAGTTCAGCCTGGATGAGAGAAAAACTGCCTTTCTGGTGTTCATGTTACATGCACACAGGGTTGACTAGAAGAGGCAGACTATGCTTTGACAGTTCATTCACATGCTAAAAGGCAAACACATTGATGGTGGAAAATTGCCGTAGATGATGGAAAAACTCCCCGTGACTTGCTGGAATCGTTCAGGACTTTGTCCAGTTGGACAGATCTGCTCTGTTATCTGATTTCTCAGGTGGGTATCGTTATTGTTCACTTAAGGCATCCATCCAAGGTGCACATCAGAGCACCTTTGGTGGGAAACTTCCCTTCTGTATACAGCCGGTGAAGAGAGAACCACCAGTTAGACACCCAAAGCAAGATTGTCTGACTGGCTTGCAATGTGTCATGTCAATCTAGTATGAAAAGAGTAAGTGTAAAAGGAAGTTTGCACTGTTCATCACTCATAAACCCCCATACCATTAACAGCCCCATTCTGTGGAATCAGAAGACGGTGAAAGACTTCGAGAGCAACGTGCCTTGAATTTGAATTAACCAGATTGAATTTAAAATCAACAAGCTGAAAGGACCTGAGATAAGAAGTCAGAACATTCAGAAGAAATGAGAACTGTTCCGGGAACTAGAGGTGAGAGAAACACTAAGTCACATTAAAAATATTCAGCAAGAAAAGAGACACATTTTCTCTTTCTGGACACCTTTTCTTAGAAGTCGTCTATAATCAGTAACCTTTCCCAGGCACTTTCCCAGGCTGTTTTTAGTAGCTGAATCCTTTGTTTCAAAACCACCCATTGATTCAGTGCCCTAAGTGAGAAGTAATTAAGGTGGACAGGAACCTTGCCTGCTGTATGGATGTATGAGGTGTAGAAGAGAGAGGCAGAGAGGGGAGTGAATGAATTTTTCCAAAAGAAAGCTCTCACAACACACGTGAGTCTGCTGTAGTGTATCATTAAATACATGTGTATGTAGACGTGCAGCTCTATTCATCTGTCTATTGATCCATTTATTTCCATATACACACAGGCTGATGTACATATATGTGTATTCCTGAAAGATAATGAACTGTTTAGGCAGTACTTTGTTAGAATATCATTTAAAGAGTTACATCCTTTTAATGCACAGTAGTTTAAGCAAACTCCAAGGTTCTTAGTCTGCAATAAACCCATTAAATCATCTTAAATACCATGTCATAATGACAATTTGATGCCACCAGATGTGGCACTAGGGATTTTTTTTTTTAAATGCTTTCCTGGAGATACAGCTTCCTGAATTTTAAATTCTCTAGCCTGTTTGCACAGCTGTTAGATCACAGAGCTCTGCCATCTTTTTGCCTTGCATCAGTTATTCACTAAATCATGTGTGGCATGACTACAAACTCACTGCATCTAAAACATTTAGGCTCATATCCACTTCACCCTCGTAAAGGCTGAATGGTTGGGCCGTATGGGAGAGGGTGTATGAGCGTTAAAATCTGCGAGCGGTATCCGTTCCAGCTGTGGAGCTCCCTCATGGGGAGATTTTAGAGATACAGGCAGGAGATTACCCTGTGCACACCACTTTTCACTGGCTCCTTTGCATCCTGGCTCAGTGAAAAATACACATTCCTGGCTCTTCTCACTTTCTCAGCCACAAAGGCAACCAGCTTGGGAGTACAGCAGCACTTCTGCATGGGAGAGACTTGGGAGAAGGACATGTTAGCAGGATAAGAGAGTCCAGAAAAACCCTTCTTACAAAGAAATATTATTTCACACAGTCATATTTAACCAGTGGAGCAAGCTGTGGGAGGCTGTGGGAAAACTCAGGGCTCAACAACAGAAAAATGTTAAATAAGTAGATAAACGAGTAGAGGAAAGATGTTTTCCTGGTCTAGAAGCAGCTCCTAATCCAAGAAGTCCCTGATCTCTGGTTGACAGAAAGCAGGAGACCATCTAATGAGCAAGCTGTTGATTTACCTGACCAGCAGCACTGGACCAATCAAAGATGGGACACTGGCACTTCGATCTGGTACAAGGGGACCATGTTGTCAGGCTTTTTGTTGGGCTGTGAGTTTGTGTGGGTGAATGCTCTGTCATCTGAGGTGGTGAATGTGGCTGCTGTCCCTCTGAGACCTTACATTAGACACATGTTTTCCCCTAAAAAAGGCTGTGGGCACATGAGAGTTTTACCTTGGCAAGGATTTCAAGTGGGGTGGTGAATTTTGTGCAATCAGAACATGCTAATAAGTGTGGTCACATCTGAGGTGCAAGCATGGATGGTGGGATTTGGAGCTGCTCTTTGGTGGGTCAAAAACCATGTTCTGTGACCCCAGGGGATCCCTGTGGGCATTTCCCATGGGTCAGGAGATTGGCACAAGACACAGAAAGCTATCAGTAGGTGCAAATACCTACTAAGCCTGAGCATGATTCAGTGTCATTGGAATGCTGACCTCTTATCAGTGCCAAAGAATTATTAAACAGTAGAAATGCTCTTCAAAAGGCTGATTCAAAGCCCGGTGGAAAGATTACCATTGCCTCGCATGGAGTCTTGGTTTGATTTGCTGTTCAGCTCTGGGGCTGACACATGAGTGTTTGAGCAGCTCTGTATTGAAGAGGGCATGAAATGCTGCCTGGATTACCCTCCAGTGAAGTGTAATATTTGATAACATCAGTAAATACAAAACAGAAACAAAATGACAACAGCATTTGAACATCTTGTGATAGCAAATGAGGTGGAAAAGTTAAATGGATATAGGAGAGGATCCCCAGAGGTTGGATCATAGCAGGATGCTGGTAGGAGCCCAGTTGTTACCATACTGATATCAACATGTGGAGCTCTAAATCTTTTTGGATCGTGACTGAACAGAGAGATTTGCTCGTAGCTGCCTTTTCTCTTATTCATATTGTATAGGCTGTCCTCCTTTCCTACCAGCAAACAAATAAAAGCTCTGTGCCAGCTATTGCATCAGTTTACATGGAAAAGCAATGAAGCAATTTCAGGAAAGTATTAGATGTAATTTTGGCTTTTGTTTTGCTGTCACTTAGCAGCTAGAAAGAGGAGACGCACTGATGTGCAGAGCTGGGCGTGTATTATGTAAACTCATATCACAACTCATTGACTGTTCGTGGACCCTCATATCTCTCTCTTTCCATCTGTTGTTTTAAGACTAAGTTGTTTGGAGGATGTCCAAATTCCTTTCCCTTCCCCAAGTTTGGTGAAGTACCTGCCTGCCTTAGGCTCCCTACATAGACAGCAGAGGGAGAAGCTTCTCCAAAGAACGTGATGCGCCGGGGGACTGCTCCTTTCTCTCCTTCTCCCCTTCCCTCCTTCCATCCTCTTCCCGTGACTGCACAGTGATTTTACAGGGTCCCTAAACACATCACCCCAGTCAAGGACCAGATTTGTATGGGGTGAATTTGGGCTATGCTGCTGCCTTCAGCTGGCCATGGTTCTCCATTAAGGACTGTGAGTGTGTCGTCCACTAGTTGCCCATGGCCCATGACTGGGCAGCAGCAGAAGCTGCTGTGTCTCAGTCTAGGCAGTAGCTTGTGGCTGATGCAATATTTCAAGAGATAACAAGGGAACGTCAAACTTATCCAAGAAATCAGAAATGACACAGAAGATAAATAAGCAAAGGATATAAAACATAAATGTAATCCTATTAAAATTAAGTATGTTTTAATTTCTGAAAAGAATGACATTTTGGTGTTAGATTTACTGAACAGGAAAAGATTACATGCATCATTAAAAGAAAATGTTTTCAAGGGCCCTTTTAAAAAAGTGTATCCATGTTTGCAATTGCCATGTGCAAAATATAAAAATCAGAGAAGGGGGGGAAAACCAGCAAGCAGTGGAAATAGCCCATTTTGCGAATTATAGGAAAAAATATACCATCTGTGATTTAGTGCAGTTCCCAAGATCCCATCTGTGATCGAAGCACAGTCCTCGTTGAAGGCTGAATCCCTGAGCCATTCCATATGATAAAATATTTCTCTTGGAAGATGCTTGGGCTAATGGGTTTGTTTTTCTGGAATATGGCACTTCTAGATGAGCCGTAAAACCCTGGAGGTCTAATTTTGCCTTGAGTGGTCTACTACAGCTGACATTAGGAGAAGCAGGAGTGAAAAGAGGTCAAAGATCTAACCACCTTTTCCTTCAAAGTGGCTATACTGCTTTTTATCAGGTCAGGTGGTTGGGTCTTGGAGGTCTAGATGGTGATGTCATAACCTGTGATGTCAGGCATTGTGGTCACCGGGCTTCTTGCACTTCTTGCACAGGGAGGGCTGACTGTGCAGCTGCACAAACCATTTCCTTTTGTAACTGCTCTTCTATTTTCAGGAGAGTAGCATGAGAGAGATCCCTTGAACTGGTGGCATGTCTCCTGCAGATGCACTTCTGGCTTCTGATGCCTTGGTATGTGTTGTCACTGTCCAAAGGTGGCCTTTGCTGTGTCAGGTATTTATGCAAACGCAACGTATTTCATTCTGTCTGTTAATTACACACCCGTGTACAGACTGGCACAATGTCAGTTACCACTGAAATTTATATTTGAATAATAAATGCATTCACCTGTTTAATATATGTTTATATTTTCTACTCTATATAATTACATGCTGATTATACAATTATAGAAAATACTTACATATTTGGCACAATTATGCTATTACTGAAATAATGCCTGTGACAGACCTCTCTGTGTGTGTGCGTGCGTGTGTGTGTGTGTGTGTGTGTGTATGCACATATATTTAGGAAAATACAGCCATGGCCAGTATTACAGCCAGTTTCAGAGTTATCCAGAGCTCGGGCAACTCCATCTCGAGTCAGGTGTGCTGTTTGAGCAGACGGTGATATACCGCGGGAGCGTGTGTGTTATTACTGTTATCACCTGTGGGGGAATCTAGCTCCATTACAAAATGGTTTCAGCTTTATTATAAAACACCTGCGATAAGGATGTTCATCCAACCTGATTTCATGCTTGGCTGGCCCGGCTCCCTGTGCCTCTCGGCTCTGATGCACGGCGTGAGGTGCACACAGCTGGGGGGTGGGGGGGCAGCTGCCCAGACAGACACCCCAGGGCCACTGTCCCCCTTATGCTTGCCTCTACTGGTTTTAGGATGGACATTTCACCATCCCTGTGCGTCCTCAGCACACTGCAGGCATCCTGCCAGGCTCGCGCTACCCGCCACCGCGTGAGCGTGTGAGGGATGAAGCAGATTCGTGTCACGGCATGCGATGCCGTGTTGGAGAATACAACTGCAGCTGGCTCCCGTACAGCCCTCTGCTCTGGGTGCTCTCATGCTTCGGGGGGTTCCTTGTCACCGGCTTAATACAGACGGATAATCAAACAAGTAGCAGCCATTGATAGCATCAGCATCTGTGTTTGCACTGATGGCGAGTGAAATGTTTCACCCGAGCTAATGCAACAAAACAGTATCAGAGCTGGGAGCGGGATGCCTGCCTCCCACCTGCTTTTCCCCAGATCAGCTGGCTGCCCACACAGCACCGAGAGAGGGGGAAGAAAAGTCCTGTTCAATGGGATAAATACACGCTGGCTTTGCCTCTTCATGCGTACAGGTCATGCAGCCAAAGGGTTAAAAAGAAATGAGTGCGTTCAGCATGCTCTGTGGAGGGCCCAAAGTCTGAACATGAATGACCAAATTGCTTTTTACTTTTTAAATTAAGCCCTCTGTCTGTACGCATGCAGCTAGCACTGCTGTTCCATTAAATAAAAGAATTTGTTCCCACTCTTATTTTTAATAGGGTAAGACCCTGCCGTTCCATCTCACAACTTTACTGACATGAGATCTTATTAAAAGCAGTCCTCCCCCTCTCCTCCTTGAAATCTGAGCTTCTGATAGCTTCATCCACATTGTGTTTATTTTATATACACAGCTCTGCAGCTGCTGCTTCCTTCTTCTCCGATAAATGACAGCATAACTGTTGCATCCACTAAAAAAGTAAATAAAATTAAATGGGGAAGAACAATACATCTCTGGCGGAGAATAATAACTCTTTTAAGGCACGTATCTAAATTGTACAGCCTGATCTTAATTGTAAGGATAATTCTTTGTTATTTCAAGCAACTTGGAACGCGACAGCAAGCGCACGCTCTTGGCAGTACATCCAGAGATTTCTGTGGAAACAATGGGCAGAATTCTCCTGAACTGAGCGGAGCCTCAAGCATTTTTATTGGGTTAATAGGGCTGTAGTCTGTGGTGGGAAAGAATGGAAGGATATGGTACGGTCTGCTGGTTGGTTTGTTGGTTTAAAGGGTTTTTTAAGCGCAGATTGTGCTGGGTGAGGCCCTGCATGGGTGCAGTATGGGAAGTATCAGTAAGAGCCCAAGGCAAGGAGCCCCTTGACTAGCCAACATCTGGCCCCTGTGTCTTGCTCCCCTGGGAGGACTGAGAGGTTTCCTTCGTAGCTGCTACTGTGGACATCTAGCCCTGTCCAGGCTCCAGGCCAGCACCTTTGTGTTACCTCTCTCTGTTTCATTGTCTCTGCTTTCGCTGATGATGTCAACACCAATGGTGGAAGCCAGCAGCAGGGTGCTGGTACCTACTGGTGCACTTTGGCCACAGCTTTGTGGCTGGGGTACAATTTCAAGGTGTGTCTATTCAGTCTTTACATAGAAGTCCTCTTGAATTTGCCTGGAATTTGTCTGAGGAGCTGGGAGAGGATATTAAAGCGGAACAAAGCAAGAGAAAGTAACGTGAACTCAAAACTCTGAAATTAGGTGAGAACAATATTTGTGGTAGCATCAGAAACTGGAATTGGTTTGGAGAATCATCCAGTGCATTCTGGACTAAGGGGGACCTGTGCAGATGTGTGATCAGCTCTTAAAACAGCTTGGCTAATTCAGAAACTGCATAGTTGAGACCTTAGGGGAAGGAAAGCAAATTGCTTTCCTGACTGGTGTCTGAGGAAAAAAGAGGATCTGGTAGGGTGATCTGGTAGAGGAAGGGAGAAGAAATACTTCCAAGCAAAGAAGCACTGTCCTTGATAAGGAGAGAGAAAAGGATGAGAGGACAAAAAAATAATCCAGGTGATGACTTCAGAAACATCGAAATCTTTTATTTAAAAGTGAGAGATGAAGCTATGAAAGGTGGGAAGTGCATTGTCTGTTTTGAAAGTAGCTAAGACCGACCTTGGGAAGATCAGGCTGGGCAGGAGCGCTGCTGCTCTAAGGGAGTTACAACAGTTGATAGTCAGCTGAGGTGGATGCCTCATCAAAAGGATGAAGGAATAATGGCTATAAAAGAAATGAAAAAGGTTTCCAGAACAGGTGAAGTAGCACTGGTAGGAGATTTACCCTGCTGAAGAAGGGCATCAGCTCAGGAAAGCCCATGGTGCGGCCGGTTGTATGCTGCACAGCAGGACACAGACTTTCTGCTTGTCTGGGTATAGAGCCTGCGCTCGCCAGCTCTGCCTTTGCTGCCCTGTAAGCGATGCCCTGCCATCAGTGTGGCACCAGTGGTGTTATGGGGACTGAGCTCTCTGCAGAGACTCCCATGTACTGGGAGGGTGGGCATGCACTTACAGCTCCCCATGGGTAACCTGAGTCTTGGGGTAACCTTAAGCCTTCTGCACACCATGTTTGCCATGTAATGGGTGGCCATTTACCCTTGACAACCAGCAGCAAGTTGTTTGCCATGGCCTCAGCCTGCTTTCCTGCCCTGCTTGCCAGGCAGTCATGGGCTGTGTGCTGCCTGGAGGTCTGACTTGGAAGGGGGTGGGGTGAAACCTCAGCTTCCAGGAGAGGAGGAGGAGCAGGAGCAGGATAATGCTTCAGACCATGTTCAGGTACCTGCCTTGCAAGGCAAGCTGAGGCTAGCTGTGGGTTACTATTCCAGTGTAGCCTCAGGGATAAATAAAAGGAGCCAAGTTCCCATGGATGCTGGCACTCATGCCAGCTCCAAGTGTCAGCAGGATAAAGGGCAGCTCCTTGTCCTCAGCCAACCCAGAGGAGAGTCTAAGGCACCGGCATGTCTCCCTGTAGCTGTTTCAAGGACGAGTCTGCTCCTGCCATGCTGGACCATTTTCTTTCTGCTCTGTGCGGTCAAGAGGGTGAGGAACACAGCATCGCTCAGCTCCCCTTGGCCAACAAATTCCAGACACGGACCAAGGGCAGCATCAGCCCTTTGAAGGGATCCCAGAAGTACTGGATGCAGCCCACTATGAAAAGCAGGAGGAACTGATGAACCTGAAGCAGTACCTTCATCTTCCGATGCTGCAGTTTGGTAAATGGCAACAAGGGTATTGCTGGGTCTGTTTTTGTCAGTTAATCGGAAGGAATATTTACAGCTTTTGGAGTATCTGGCCTAGAAATTATCATACAGATGCTCACTGCATATGCTCCCACTCGAGGCAAAACACAAAGTAGTTTGATATTAATATAAGCTAGAGCTCATCATGAAATAATCACATCCCAGAGAATTGTCCTGTGGAGAAGGTGACAATTTGGGACCTCATCAGGTTTTTCTCTGTGGACTAAATGCTGAAATAGGACCAACAAGGTGTCGAGGACATGGTGAGCGGAACGTCTTGCCCTGTGAATGAGGGCAATAAAGGAGCTTTTCATTTCGGTTTTCTTTTAGTTGCATCAACTCTGTAACCTTTCTTGCTGCCAAGTGCCATCTAGTGTTCACAGCCATGCCTGCTCGCCCCTCGCAGCCAGAATCTGGTGCTCGGCTGCAAACAGCTTAAAAAGACTAAAGGGAAGGCAGGCAAGCAAACAAACCTTAATTGTTAATAGCCAGGTGTTATTGGTGTGTAATACATGATTGTAGTAACTTAGGCAAATGAAGCTTTGTTGTGATGTGACGGAATAGGAGATGTTTCAGCTGGGTTCAAAAATTAACTCGGATCTCAGAAAGCGAAGCAGCAACTGTGCTGAAGGAGCATGTTGTTGGGAAAGAGATTGTGGAATTTCATGCACAAAATATATGCCCAATGATGTGTCAAATTTGTATGTGCAGCGAGCATCGCGGCATTATTAATGTTGTTTGTGTTGCGGCAGTGCTTCTGTGCACTGATGAGGGAAGTGGAACTGGGCACCACACAGGCAGAGGGGGGCAAGATGCTCCCTTCCTCACTGGTTTGCAAGCAAGCTGCAATGAGGAGGTGAATCCAGGAACAGGAGAGCACCTTAACGGCCATCATCCACTGTGTAGGTGCATGCAAACTAAGTGTGCATGCAAATTAGTCATGCAATAGCCTAAAATTAGACCCAGCAAAGACACAGTTTAGTGTCTAAAGTGCAAGAATCGAGGAGTTACGATCCACAAAAACACTTGGAAATTGGAGGCAGAGGGGAAGTAAAAAAAAATAAAAAAAAGCACAAAAATAACTCTACATCCAGATTTGTATCTGGGGCATCTTTCGCACTGGGCTGGGGCTGTCCTGATTGGCTTGGAAATCTCCCTGCCACATCTGATCACCCTTGAAGCCACCCCGAGCACAAACCTCCAACACAAAGGTTGTTATTATTATTTGTTATCTGCAAAGCACCGACAGCACTTAGAAGTGCCAGAGGATTCACGCCTTGGGTTTTCATCTTGCAGTGGCCAGGAGCAGAGTCAAATTAGCCCAAACAGTGTCCATGATAGAGAACAGCCCTACTGACAGGGAGCAAATTAGGTCTCTGACCTAGCAAAGCGCTTAACCATGTGCCACATTTTTTTAGTACGTGTATCTCTGGATTAAGACCTGGATGATGTAACCTTTTGCTGCCTCTAATTTTTTTGATTGCAGTATGAAGCACAGCTCAGTTTGCTGGCTCAGAAATCCCTGTGTACAGCATTAATGTGCTTTCTAAACTGACTCCTTGTGTCTGGACAAAACTCCCAAACCAAAGGATCTTTCTCGTCTGCCTTCTCACATTCCTTGTCTTTGTGATAAATGAAAAAGCAAATACAAGAGCAGTGAAGAATCACAGAATCACCCAATCACAGAATGGTAGGGTTTGGAAGGGACCTCTGAAGATCATGTAGTCCAAGTCACCTGCCAAAGCAGGTTCACCTGGAGCAGGTTGCAGAAGAACCTGGAAGGCTGCACTAACTACAAGGGATGCTGAGAAATGTCCAGTTTTATGTTCTTGGAATTTGGGAAGCAGAAGTTGACTTGGAGCTTGAGGGAGTCACCTCATCGTCAAAACTGACATGACCTTTAGGAATTTCTCAGAAAACTCCTTAGCAACAAGGACTTTACAAGGTGCTACAGGTACCTCAAAGGGAGTTAGGAGTTTAAGGCTTTACCCTGGATCTTCTCATGCCATGGTAGAGGTATCTGAAGAACAGGATGGGAGTACGTCTGCTTTACTTCCCAAGCCATATTATAAGCATGGTGGTTTCAGGGTGGAGAGAATGGGAGGTTTAATCTGGAGGAGACTCCATCTGGAAATTGGTGGGTGTTACACTTCATGATGTCCTTGCATCCCTTGGTTCAGGAAGCCTCTGGGAGAACGTGCCACAAACCACTCTTTTATGATACCTGCTCTTTCCTCATACTCATTGCTAGACATCTGAAATCACTTGGCTAGATGGACCTCTGGTCTGCTCCCAGGGCACTGCTCTTACCTCCCACGTTCTTCATTAATTTCCACCTCTTCTGACCCATTGCCTTGAGTCCACTGCTGTGACAGGGCATGTCACCCTTCACGACGTGCATCCAACTCTTCTGCTGAGCTGGGAGGGACACTTATAATGTATGCTGAGTTACAGATTGCTTGGGTCATCTTAAATTTTGATGGAAAATAAAAACAATGAGAGAATTTATCAGCTCATGCTCTAAATGACTGTTGAGAGTGATTCTCATTTATGCAGGCCACAAGTGCCTGGCAATCCCATTCCCCAGTGAGCGCCTGAACCTGGATGTTCACAGGCTCCTCAATTAGCAGTACAAGAGAAACACAGCTAAGAGAGTGCTTCTGAGTTACAGAGAGGCAACCTCAGAGGTTTGCATGTCAGGGCTACATGTGAGTGGAACCGCCAGTTCCTTCATAAAATGCAAGCACGACGCAGCATATGCCCAACTAGCACAGAGTGTGCTGAGAAACTTGAACTGGGTTTTGTTTGTTGTCATGTACTCTGAGCAGCAACATTTGTGCAGATCAGATGTGAAGATGGGGGGAAAAAGCCCACCCCTCTCATAATTATTACAGCACAGTGTGTTTCTTTAGTGCCACCTCTTGGCCATCAGACCATAAGGTTTCACAGGAAGACCTCTCATACGAAGCCTCTGGTGTGATATGAACATGTTAAACCTGTCGGCTCTGTGCTGGTGTTGGAAGGAAGGAAGGAAATACTGTAAATTAACATAGAAGAAAAGCCTGCAATATTTGTAATTCTTCCTCATTTTTTAACAGGCTTATGTTATGATGGGCATGGTGTGGGTTTTGATGTAGAATCCTACCAGCTGGTGTGTGTTCAGGCTTTGAATACGATCATACCAAAAAATTAAAGCATTTTCAAATATGAAAAGATGACAATTTTTTTTCCCAACACAGAAAAAAAATTATTAAAGGAAAAAATTAACCAACATTTGCTTGGTTTAATCTCCTCTAGATTGCACTTCCAAGATATCTTTTTGGATTTATAGGCTGCATGGTCAGAAGGAACTCTTCCACCGCACAGGGCGGGGACTTTTTCAGCAATCCTTCCATTGATACCAGAACTTCGGGTTGAGCTTCTTCAGAGTGTCCCCCACAAATCCCAGAATAATGACTTATTTGTGCTGAGCCAGGAAAAGGTAAGTAATACAAACAGGGCAAGCTTGAGGTTTGCTCCCCAAGAGCTGAAACTTCCATAGCATTTTTTTTTTTTCAGAAATCTGGGAATTGAGAAAAGTAGACGGTGCTCTTTAGATAGCTGCTTACCCTCAAGGTGAGGCTTTCAAGTGACAGGTCATCCATTACATCCTTAGGTAATCTGTGAAGAGAGTTAATTGCCTCCCCATGACATAAAACGTGTGAATCTTGTTCATAGCCTGTGTTCAGGTAGCTTCAGTTTCTTTTTGGCTTTTGTTACATCTCAATGGTGAGCAGTTTTAACCAGGACTACCTGTTGGTTTTTTTTTGAAAGCCCAGATGCCACCCTAATTACCAACTACTGATTAATAAAATGAACTCAATAATGTACTAGAAAAATACCTTCTGATATGAATTACATATGGCCCAGCTTTACTGTTTAAGTCCTCCCTCAGTCACTGATTGGAATGGTTTATCCAAGCGCTTATCTTTAAGCCCCAAAATAATCCCACTGAACTCGGCAGTAGAAGGCAGCCCTCAGTATTAAAAATAAAATCTCCAACCCTAGCATTTTACAAATTTAAGACCCAGCAACCTAAGTGTTTGCCAACTGCAATCGTTCTTTTTGTTTTGTCTTCTCCTGGGCATATTATGTGACTTTAGTTTTACTCATTAAAGTCTCAGATTGTGCTTGTTTTGTTAACAACTGTTAGGGCAGGGGTTCTTACTCTTAATTGGCACCATCTGGAAATGAGAAGGAAATTGCTCAGGATGAACACAAGCAAGGATGAGGACAAGGATGAGGAAAGGCCTTGCACTTTTCCATGGTTGCAAAACTTGTCCCATTTGGAATAACCACAGCTGACCTGAGGACTGGCTCCCCCTTTATTTCTGCTGGGGGCTGGAGAGAGAAGGAAATTTTCCTTCAGGAAAAAAAAAGATAGTCTACACATTGCCAGCAGAACCAGAAAATAATCATTTAAAAGCAGAAAGTTGCACAATTCGGGCTGCTAGCAAACTAGGCCTTTTTATGTAAATTGAATATCTTTGTTCCCAGGTTTTTTTTTTTCCAATCTTGCACCACTTGTTCAGCATTTCCTCATTTTCTGGCACTGGTTTCCATAGCTGCATGCAATCACACTCTCACACAGATGCCGTTCCGTGTTCAAAGCACTGAATGCTACGGGGCATATTAGTGTTTTTATGCTTTAGATCTATCTTTATGTAACTTGAGAGCTCATTAATATATACCATTTTGTGTGATTAAAAAACAACAACCTGGCACATGAGAAGCTTTGAACAGGAGAATGGATTGCAAGGAAAATAGCTTTCTTCTCATTATGCAGATTTTAAGCTAGACATGAGATGGGCCCAGCGAGTCAATGGACGAGGTACAACTTCTGCAAGGTAATCATTCCCTGACTGCAGCCGAGCAGACTGCCTGTCGTGTCAGAAAACCCCAGGAAGAGTCAAACACTCTTTGAAACATAAAGGTTTTCACATCATGATTTCACAATAGTTGTCACAAACGAGTGAAAAAAACCCATGATGGTCTTCTTAAGGTTGTCTAAAATCTCAGGGAAAGCCCATCTCTCTCGCTGAGGAAAAGTTGGAGATGGGGCAGAGATGTGCAGGTATGAGTGATGGGCTCACTGTGAACATCTGGGAGCACAGACCAGCAAGGTGTAAATACTCTGGCTGTTGGTGAAGCACAGTTCCAGCCTGAAACCTTGACTCGAACACTGTTGGGTCAAAAAAGGATTAAGGTTATGGGTGCCAGAGTGTGATTCTTCTCTAGCTGTGCATGCTGATTTTGAAGGAGCGAGGTGATGGATATCTCCTGCCCCACATAAGGTGATGTGAGAATTTTTCTGACCACCAATGCTGACTTTTCCAGGTGTTTTCTGTCTAATGACACCAGCCTGTCCCCTGCTCAGCAGAGCACAGGCTGTTTTAGCTACACACGCCAGGTTGCGTGCCTGTCCCTGATATGGCTGTCTCTCCTGCCAGGCCATCCTGATAACCTCTGGAGATCACAAAGCACAGGATCACATCCTCACTCACACCGTGATGGCTGTGACGATGAAGAGCAGTGGGAGGAATCCGGAACCAAAACCGACTCAGGATATGGCATCCACATCACAGAGATGTGAAGGTAGGGAAACTGCTTGGTGCATTTGAGAGCAATCAGAATATAAACACGGTCCCGAGGGGCAGCAGGACATTTTGGTGTGAGAAGAAAGCGGGCCAGTGTAGCACGAAACAAAAATGCCTGTTACTGTGGTACCTGTAAATGCTGTAGGAGTGCGTGTTTTATATGGCAACAGTGAGCAAAACCAGAGAACCACTCCCCCGATCCCTAAGATATTTCTAAGGAGCAGCTTTCCAGAGGAAAAAAGATACTTTACGTTAGGATGGTTGGGAATCTGCTGTCGTTACAGCTTGGGCAGTGGCAGTAATGGAAAATCTGGTGTATAATCCACCCAACGCTCACTAAAACCTTCCAGAAATGGCCAAGCGAACACATTTTTCCCATCTTAATCCCTGAGTTTGTGCCAAGGGGTATGTGACTCGAGTATCAATGCATCCCCTAGCTGGCTGGAGGGGTGACCAGGAGATCCACACGACCCGCAGCTACTCCACACATTTCCCCAGTGCAGGGCAGTTTTCTCCCTTTTTTCCTTCTTCACATTCAAAGGGATGTACTGATTATAGGCAACTGTGACAGCAAATTGTGACTAATGTATGAAATGAAAATCCTTGTCTGATGGCACGGAGATCTTAGACAGCTACTCTGCAATTACTGCCTCGCTACAATTTCTGCCGGGTGTTACTCCAACACAATGCTGAGCGCAGGCAATTTACTGCAGAGGTCATAAAAAAAAATCTCATTAAACCCACACCGTTTAAGACTAGGTAGTTTCCCAGCTCCCGTTCCTGCTTGGTGCGAAGCCTTGGGGGCTGGCTGGGTGGCTGCCCAAGGGAAACGTCCCTCTCCAGTGAAGAACAGCAGTCTCGGTGGGGAGGGCAAGCTGCGCGCCATGCGGGAGGATGCAGAGGCTGCCGAGCTGCCGTCTGTCTCGCTCCCTGCACTGCTGAACCAGGGGGATGTGACCAGCTGCTGAGAGTACAGGCGAGAGGCGGAGAGGCTTGGAGCCGAGCAAGTCAAATTGAGTAGCCAACAGCCTGAATTCGATAGCCGTTTCATTCCCGGCAACAGCAAAACCCCTGGGGACTTGGCACTCTCTCCCATGGGATGATCTGTTGAATATTCTGCAAGATGCTGGACCAAATTCTCTCCGCAGCAGCATCAGGTGCTTGCAACTGCCGCTTGGAGCAGGCAGGGCCAGTTGGCAGCGACACGGGCGTCGTGCAAATGTGCTGATGTAGCACTGACATGGGAGCTCCTGCCAGGGCCCTGCCTGCAGAAGGCTAGGCAGGCATGAGAGCTATCTTTGTGCAGTGTAATTTACTGACAGCCCCAGCTGTCCTGTCTCCTGTTTGGAGGTGGTAGAGACCCCCCGCAGAGGTGCCACAACTGTGCCAGTCAGGGTGAATCAGGCTCTCCAAACAGCCACCACCCAGGCACTTCGCCTCCTCCAGCCCATGACCTGAGCCAGGAGATGGCATCTGTGCAGCCTGGCTCGCGCTGACCAGCTGTGAGAGCTGTGTGGAGGGAGGAGCTGTGCAGGGAGCTGCTGCTCCCTGGGCAGTCCCGAGCATGGCCAGGGATCACGTGCCTTTGGGAAAAACCAAGCTGGATCTGTTCTGGGGAAGGTGGCTCACATCACTGAGACTGGAGACAATTTAGTCCAAGAGAACACGAATGTAACTATGGAGGTTGAGAGAGCTCAACAAAAAACCCATCAGTTTACCCCTTTTTCTTCCAAGGAAAGGACATTGTGTATTTAAAATTAGTTCGTTCTCTTCCCACAACACCTTTTTCACCTATAAAGTTTTGTTTTCCATGGGAATACTATGATTTATAGATTATATTTTATGGTGATGGGGAAAGAACACAATAATATCAGGTACTCAAGGAGAAATATTTGTATATACAGAGAGAATTTAATCTCAAACACTCATTTCACCTATTCATCCGTGATTCATATTGCCCCAGGCTCTGAGGCAGAGTGAACATTGACACCCTTTGATGTTGAAAGAAGCCCAGTGACTGGCCTTTGGAGAGATTTGTGATGTCTCTATCAGCCTGTCAATGGAAAACCAGGCAGCAAAGCCAGGCCCCCTAAAGATTTCAAGGCCTTGTAGGCAGAGGGATTGTGTAAGCATTTTACTTCCACCGAGTGCTTGAGAGGCTGAGCAGAAGCAGCCGGGCTAATTGAGTGCTTATAGGGTGCTGTGCTGTAATCGGCAGCGCACAGCTCTCCATAACCGATGCCCTTTTGGCCCGGAAAAGGTGCCAGCATCAGCAGTGGGGACTTTTAACAACTGCACACCCCTGGGCGATGGAGCACTTCGGTTGCTGTTGCAGCCTAGTATAGGGATGTGATAACCCACAGCCCAAGGGAGGAATAAACCTTGCTTACTAGGAATGGGAAACATTCTCTTGTACTTGTTGAGAGGTAAATAAGCTCTGCCCAGAATTTCTGCTCACATCTGTAGCATCCAGGGTTTTCCATGGGGTGAAATAGTCTTGGATAGGCTTGACACCCCATGTATGAAAGGACAATGCTGCAACAGAAAAAGGCAGCACAGTGTGTTCTGCACTGCACGCCCCTGGCACAGGAACAGACCACGCACTGAGGTGAGCGATGGAAAGTGGGTGGCAGGAGGGAACAGGAGCTAATGCTCCTTGTGAGTCGCATTCCCAGGCAATGTGTTGAGTAACACTTTGGAAGATAGGATTAAAATTCAATACAATGCTGATAGATTGGGGAAATGGCTTGAAAACAGTAACATGTGATATAATAAAGACAGCTGTAGAATGGTTTACATAGAATTAGGGACTGCTGGCTAGGCACAGCAGGATCTGAGGATTACCGGGGATTATAAACTGAAGATGCATCTGAAATATGATGCTATTGCAAAAACAAACAAAGGACCACTGCTCTGTGCTCATACTGAGGCTGAGAGCTCATTTGAATCACGTATGTCCAAGGTTGCAGCTCAACAGGAGAGGTGCAGAAACCTTCCAAGCACTTGGAAGCTAAGAGCAGGGGGAGGCTGGTATGTACTTCTTGGCAAAGAAAGACAGAGGGATTGCCTATGAGGGAGAGGAGGCAACAGTTAGAGACTGGATCTCTTCCTCCTCGTTGAGAATCAAAAAGTGAAGCTGCTGGTAACTCAGCAGCAGAGGAGGAGAATCAGCAAGGGCCCCAGCAAATGAGTGTCACTAAATGCCGTGCCCTGATGGCGACTGCCATGCTACCAGGGAGGGGATTGTGCTCAGTCTGCTGGTTTGTGTCTGGTTCATTTTACATGTGATGGAGATGAAAAGTTGAACTCTTTTTTTTTTTTTTTTAAAAAAAGGACCAGTTCTGTTGGGCAGCAATGAAGGGGCAGGAATATGGCAATAAATGTCTCTGCTTTTCTGGCCACAGCACTGAAAAGCACTCACTCCAATAGCAGTAGTGGTGCCATGTATTGTCCCTTAACTTGGAAAGTCCAACACCAGCATCATCCTTCCTTGCCTCTTTCCTCATGCCTTTCAAGTGAAAGGACTGTAAAGTCACAGGCTTAAAGGTTGTGAACGGGGTGTCTGAGGCAGGAGAGCGGCTATCCGCAAATTTGCCTCAGTGGGAAAGGGGGGAATAATTGTGGGTTCTGATTTTCCAGGGAGCCTCTGTGGGGAACCAATAGTCTAGACTTGTCCTTTTTGAGGCCTAATTATGTCTCTCTGTCAAACTATAAAAACAAGAGTCTGTAGCATCACAAGGGAAAATGAAAGCTATTGGCCTGTGTTCTGCATTTAATAGGATGTCAAAATCTAAAGCACAGTCTGACTGGTTTTTGACTGAGGTTAGAAAAGAAAATGCAACTAATTAGGCTGTTTCTGAATATCCCTCTCTGTCGGCTAGCTGTAGACTTGCAAGTTGTAACATACTGGGAGTCCCAAACTCTCTGATCAATGCTGCTTTCTGGATGGGAGGGGTCTTTCCCGCTGATGGGATTCAGGCTCCACTTGAGCAGCGTCACTGCTAGTGGGGAGAGTTCCCTGGGAAAAGCTTTGTGCCATTGTACCTCTCTGTGTTAGGGAGATGGAGAAATGGAGCTCAGGTTTCAGGCGTAAGGAGTTGCTGCTGGAGAGAAGCAGGGAAGTGTCACATGCTGTTGATGAACCAGTCTTTTACAGCTTGCCTTGAAGATTGATTTCCAAAGTCTCTGAAGATGAAGGAACATTTGGAAAGTATCTTGTGTATGCAATGCAGGCTTTACTCTTTGGGTATTGGGATCTCTGAATCGAAGTAACACACAGCGGTCTCCAACCTGTATAAATAAGTATGGGATCTAGAATTCACCCCAAGAACACCCCAGACATCTTATGTGTGAGCTAAAGCATCTGGTCCCAGCATTTTTCTAGCCATGCTGTTCTTCTATGTGCTGCTTTTCCACCTGCACCCAAGTTCTGAACATCAAGTCTGCTCCCAGACTCTTAAAGCTGCCTCCTTCTTGTCTGCAGTCCTTCGTAAGAAAGCATCACAGACCAGTGTGACCATGTGTCTCTAGAAAACCTGAGACAACAGGATGTGATGGAACTGCTAATGCTTTAATTGCACCTTGGAGTTTGCTATGTCAGGGAATGTTAGATGATATCCTAGTGCCTTCCTCTATCCTTTGGAAGTTTGAGGGATTTTTTTCATGTTGTAATAATTTCTTGGAGAGAACTGCAGCAGTTACAAGTTCCTTTTACCTTTCCCTTGTCAGCTGCCCTTATTCTGAACCAACGCTACGCTCAGCTGGCTCCTCATGTTTTACAGATGAACTGAAATAAAAGTGGAATTTGTCCCACTGTGAGAGAAAGGAAGAGGAAAAAAATAACTGTCTACAAGATTTTTCATGCAAGTCCCACATCCTTAGTTTTGCCCTTTTTTTGACACAGAAATCTGATTGTCTTCTGCTTAGACTTTCTGGGGGGCCTTTCTGGTTTTCTGTCTTCTTTTCTGACCTGACTTTGGGTTAGTGTGGAAACTGCCAACTTTGCCTCATAGTCAAAACTAAACACTGCAATTCAGACTCAGAGGACTTCAATGGGCAGAGGAAAAAACGTGGCCTCAAAATGGTGATTCTTTTTTTCATGTCACTTCTGCAAGGTCTTGCAGAGAGATTTGAGTCAGGGAAGAAGAGTCAGTGAACCCGTCAGCCTGAAAAGAAAAAAAGAAAAAGGGTAGAAAAGAGTGTAAAAGGAGGAAGACTTGTATAACCCAAAGGAATTTTGGAAGCAGAGAGTAATGAGAGACACTGGATTTCCTTGGTGACTGCCAAAATACTGTGTGCCATCACCTCAACACTTGCATGGAGATTTATATCTGTATTTTCCAAAAACTGCACACTGAAAAGGACTTGGCCATGACCTGGAAATGCCTTTATCCTCCAGTCTGTCCTGTGTTCCCAGTTGTAGAGCTGATCCCACTAAAAATGAGGCTGACAAAACTGTGGCCTTTCTATGGGTTATTCCCAATGGCCATCAGCTTTATTAAGGAAAGATCTAGGCAGAAGGCAGTAGCTTCATTTTGGTGTAACCTCAAGGCACATCCATGAAGGTGGATCATCCACTGCCAAGTCCTGGAGTCTGGGCAGGGACCAGTCACGGCTGCTTTATGGGGCCCTTGAGCACAAGCTTCCCAAAGCTTACTGAGAAGCCACTGAGATAATACCTCTAGCTGTATCTTTAGGAAAGCCTTTAAGAATGGTCTTAACTTAAATGTTCATTGAAATCTTACTGAATCTTGGTAGAGGCAAATTTAAACATGAGTTTAAATAATTTCCCAACAGCAAGCTGTAGGTAGCCCTCAGCTGGGTACTGCTGCCAGTTTAGCCATGATGGCCCTCTCCCAGCATGAGTAATGTGCTTAGGCAGCACAGGGAGAATGAAATGATAAATCACCACTTCTGAGAGGATGGTCCGTTTGCTGTCCCTTTCCAGTCCCTTGCTTTTGCAGAGGTTGATCAGGGTTTTTGCAGTCAGAAGCCTTCCTGGCTGCTCCATGTTTACTGGTCAGGAGCTACCAAAATGGCTCATCTGATTGCCAAGGCATGGGTCATTTCCAAATTTTGACCTTGACCAAGGCAACTGGAAACTGCAACTAAAACACGAGCTGCTTACGGGGAAAGGGGAATTAAAACTGTGCAACTCAAATTTGGCCTAAAAAGTTATAAAACTGGAATTATGGGGGTGGGAGGGTCTCGGGGTTTTCCCCTCTATTTTTATCTGTGAGGCCTGAAGGATTGGAAGGGATGTGCAGCTCAGAAAAGGCTTTTATTTTCCCTTTTAGTATGCCACTTAAATATGACAAAAATTTATCCTTGTGAGTTGCCATGTGAGTGAATGCAAGTCAAATAATGCCCAGGGAGCAACAAAGCACCCCAGCCCACCCTGCCCTGCAAGATGAGCAGTTAATATGTGCATAGAAATCCCAGGAACCGAAAGAAGCTGGGTCTGCTTCACACATACATCCCCATGCAAGCCTCCCTCCTGAAACATTTTTTTATTTGGGGGTGGGGGGAGGGTGGGGGTGTACATGGAGGGAAAAAAGGTCGTTGAATCCATGTTAGATGACGGCACAGCTTCCTCAGCTACAAAACGCCAGGGCCGAGCAGAACAAAGAGATTTGCATTCTAAGCGATGCAAAGCAGCCAGCAGTGTTTTAATGTTGTGTTTGCTCTGTGATGTCTTCATCAGGCGCTCAAAGGCAGCGGCTCTGGCAGCAGCGGGTCCCCCCGAGCCTGTCAAACTCCGTTTCCATGGTTTTCCTTCAGGCAGCACCATCGGCAGACAGCACGGAAACGGACCCTTGCAACCTGTTTTGAACAGTGTCTCTGATGTAGGGCCCCAGAGCGGGCATCAAACTAGCAACAAGCAGCAAGAAAATAACAATTTTGCTTCTCGCAGGTGTCAGAGCAGCAAACAAAAGGCTGTTTGTAAAAGATGCAACATCCCCTTTTTGTTGGTGTTTGCAGCTTAAAGTCAGCCGGGCAGCCGGCTAGTTGAGGAGAAGGTTTTGGAAGGGGGTGTGCTGTGAGACAGGGAGCTTGTCTTGAGGAATTCAAATTGTTTCCTCTTTAATCCTTTATCCTCACTAAATCAGACCTTCTCATCACCAAACTAATAGCTATTAACAGCGTTTCAGTTATTCCATTTGAATCAAGGAGGAGAGCTATTTTCTTCAAACAACCACAGGTTTTTTCCAGACAAAGAAAGCAGAAGGGTCTCACTCTTCCCTCACCTTGAAGAGTGCTCCTTCATGTAAACACAAAGTTCAGAATATTTAAAGCATTCAGAGCCATATTTGAGCATTGATATCGAATATTCAAGAGGTGAGAAAGACGAGCCCATGGTATTTGGCCACCGCAGCTGCCTGTGTGCAGGGATGACATGGGAACAGCCTGTGTGCAAAGAGCAGGAGTCAGGAGAGCTAAACAGCCCCGGTTAGGGAGCACCACCTCTTGGTGCCTCAGTTTCACCATGTGTGAAATTTGGATAAAGATTTATTTCTTCTTTCGTGAAGGACACAGAGTTTTATGCCTGAACAGGGTACAAAGCTCTCAGTTACCCTTGCAGGTATTGTGACACCAGTGGCTGGAGCTGATGCAATTCCCTCAAGGAAGAGTTTTCCATTAAAGCAAATTGATGGGTCAGATGCTGACTAAGTTACAAGAGAATCTGCTTCTTCCTACCAATTAGCTGACTTCATCACAGCTGCTCGGGGAGGTGCTGGAAGCCACCGGCCTCATTGGCTCCTGTTTCCCTCGCAATGCTTCTGCCAAGCCGGGGAGAAGCCAGGACTTGAGAAGCCTGGGGAGCATCAGATCCCAAGCTGCCTTTTTTTGTTCCAGTAGAGGAAAGACTCAAGTGGACATTTGGTTTTATGAGACTTACGGCTTCTGTTCAGGAGCTGTGGATGGTCAGCTGGGATCTTACAACATAAGACTTTCACAGGGCTTCTGCAGCAGGGCTTTTTCCTTCACACATCTATCCGTTGGAAGTCAGCAAACTGTGAGCATGGCAGTCCAGCCTTCCTGGCTCTTCTGGGGCTTTGTGGTTCCAGTCTCCTCTTCAGTTTTCTAAAAAGAAGCCACAGCCTTGTATTCCAGTTCCTGATTTCACGGTTCCCACTGTCTCAGAGACAGGCTCTCACTTTCTGTAACAGAAAAGGTCAAAATTCTTGTGCTTTTGTTCCAAATCAGTGTGGAAGCTGATGGAAAAAACAGCCAAGTCTCATGCAAACACAGAGGTGCATTTTTCTGTACATCTCTCAACCCCAGCCAGTCTAGTTCATGGTTTAACTGGTTATTCAAAGTACATTCAGCAAATGCTCTTCCTGTCCTCACAAAACGCACCTCCTAGACTCCCAGGTGCTTTCAGACTCATTTAATAGTTTACTTATAATTAAGTGGCTAGTTATTTATTAAATATTGTTTCCATATCCAACACTGATTAACCCCAACCCAAGGCCAGGTACTGACAGTATGGGAAGAATATGAACAGATTCCAGCATTGCTGACCACTGTGTACAAGGTTTCTGTGTCCCAGGAATAGTTAAATTCCTTTTCCACTGATAGAAGCAACACATTTGTTCTCAAAGTATTGCTGTTCAGTGCAGAATTCGCTCTGACTTTCTCAAGAGCCCACTGTAGAGCAGAGCAAACGTTCAATGAAACGAACAGGGCCTCGCATGAAGGGACGGGGTGAACAAGCCACAGACTCTGGCAGAGATTTCTTTTGATCAGAGGAACTGCTTGTGACTTTTGTTCGGTGTCTCATGATGAAAAAAAAAAAAATCCTCTGGTGGAAAAGAAAAAGTGCCTGTGTCACAGCAGAGTCAGAAGCTGGCAGTTGTGGTGCCTGGACTATTTTTTTAATGAATACTTGTGTTTGCAGGGTACTGTGTGGTCACACAACATGTGGCTTCGTATTGTTTCCCAGTTTTGAAAACAGCTGTAAGTGCTGTGGGTTAGAGCAAACAACCAGGCAAAGGAGAACTGGCTTCGCTCAGGAAAGGTTTGGAGCCATACTCCTGTGTAGCAGGCGAAAGGGGACATGTCCGGGGAATTACAGGAACAGTTGCTTTAGAGCTGAGAGCTTTTGAAAAATAAATCTCATCTCCTCTGTATAGCTGTGCTGGTATTTGTTGTGCGGACTGAGCTGGAGGGACGGAGGGGTGTTTTGGGGGGGCTAACCTTGCATTGTCTCCATTGCTTTGTGAACTCGAAAATCAGGAGATTTACAGATCCATTTGTTTTGGAATCAGGATAATTTTGTTCCAGTTTGGAACTAACCTCTCCAGAACTGGACTTAGCAGCTGTGTGGGTAGGATTTGAGGGTTGCACAGGTCAGTATGGAGAAACAGGCTGCAAGCAGAGCAGGGGAGAGCTTTCCTGGGGAGTGGCTGCCTGCCCTACTGGAGTGAAATGATGGTGTAAGGGGGGAAACCCACCCCTACTGCAGAATGAGATTGTGCAAGAATCAGGCAGGGAGAAGCGTGTTAACCTCCCGTGTTGGGAACCAGGTACCACGCTTGAGCCCCATCACCAAATTATTAGTTACTCTGGGGGATCTCCCTCCTGCAGGTGTATTCCCATTTAATTTAGTGGCACAATCTCTCTGTTACCATCACTGGTATTTTATTTACTCTTACTTTTCAAGCTATTAGATAATTTTTATTTTTACAGGAGGAAAACAGTCCGCAGTCTTATTCTTCCAGTAAGCAGAGATTTATCATGTAAGAAGTCTTTCTGGGCTGTCAGATTTATATTATTCTTTGGAATTGTGGTTGGGAAAGGTGAAAAATAAAATGGAAAAGGACAAAGAATTTAGCGCAGCACAGTGTGCATGAGGTACCCTGAGCAGAGAAAACACACTGGATGACACACTCAGGGTGAAACAGAAGTGGGAAAAAGTAATTTCATCTCAGCATTTGCTTTGGCTGACTTTTCAGTCGCCAACATATTAATGGCTCTTCCCCTAGCAACTACAGAGCTTCCAACATGCAACTATTCTTTGGTCATAAAGACAAAAAATGGAGTTTGCCAGAACAGAGCTACCCCATTCTGGGCTGCTGACAACAGTCCCAGACTGTCCATATGCTCCGCTGCACTCAGAAGTGGTAAAGCAACATTTTTGCTCCTGCTGGTGCCGGTGGTGTCCCTGTGGTTGTTATTGTTTCCATCCAGACCCTCTCCTCTTCCCCGGAGCTCCTGCCTGTTCTGTTCCAGGCTGTACTGATAGCAATGTCACAGCTCCTGCACGCCCAGGAGAGCGAACAGATGTAGCTGTTGCCTCTTCCCTGTGAGCGGGTGGCACGGCCCATCTCACTCTATTCCTTGAAATGGCTCTGGGGGATGCCCGAGTAGCAGCTTACAGTGACTGGGCACACGAGGGAGCAGGGATGCTCCCACAGGGCAGGTCCCAGTGGAGGTGAGCGCCTGGCCGGGGTCTGAGGGACAAACAGGACCTGCAGCTTTGGAGCTTCAGGGGGTAAGAACAATCTCTTTTCTGATGGGTTGTGTGTGATAGAGGAGATGGGGAGTGAGGTGGAAAAGGACTAGAGCTGCACATAGGCAGAGCATGAGTGTCAGGTGAGATCCTCCCCCTCTCCCAAACACTGCCTACAGAGGCTGATTCAGGATGGGCTTAAGCCTATGTTGCATTTTAAAGGGGGTCATCCCATTGTTTCCTCCAACTCTGACCTGGAAACTCTCATCGTGCTCAAATCAGCCAAAATTGCACCATGGAAGGATCCAAATGGCTGAAGAAATGCCTTTGGTACACAGGGCAAGCAGAGAGGTAACGATGGTGGCAGCCTGGCCTCCCGGCTGCGCAAACTGACTCAAACTGCAGCCTTGGCTGGCATCATCCAGTTCCCATGTTTCGGTGTGAAGTGTCCTGATGTCTTACAGCCCCCAGCAGACATCTTTGCTGTTGTACTGACCTGGGGGCTCCTGGTGCATTGGACAGGCTCAGTCAAGGCACCAGAGATGCTGAAGGTTTATCAAAACACTGATTTCTACCTTTAGCCATTAGCAGTAGAGGGAGAAATGAATTGTTCTGATTTCCTTCCATGGAAGACAAGACTGGGCAAAATACCAGGCTCTTTCCACTATTAAATCTATTGTCTTCCCAAACCTACTCTTATCACAACTCTGTGCTTTCAGACAGGTTCGGTGCTGCACGTGCCTTTAGTGTAAGGGGTTTGTGTTTATCTGCCTGCTCACTGCCCGAGCAGATAAGAGTCTTTATTCTCACCATTATCACTGTATTTTCTCCTTCCTACAAACCAGTCTGACTTTAAAAAGAGGGGTAAATATTTGAGCTCCCTTTGCAGACCAAAAGTGAGGCTGTGAGGTTTTCAGCAGGGATTTATATGCACCGAAACAACCAGCTTGAAGGAGCTTTTTTCAGCTGCTTGGGCTAAAAACTTCCCTTTCAGTAATACTGGCTTGCTGTGTTCATTATTCCGTGCTAGACTGGTCCCTCCCGATTGCATGTTATCACCTTCAATGGAACAGCTGTGTCATTGCTAAAGGGTGTTAATCTTCCCCTACCTAACACCTTATTGACAGCTAGAGTCAGGGAGGCCCCCACTCTTTTCTGACTTATCAAAACACCCATTATTTTTTCTTTTTAGCTTCCTCTTCATTTTGTACCCATGACCTGGAGAGGTGGCTGCAGCCCAGCACAGTCCCTCCCGGGTTTGAAATGCCCTGCCCCTATCAGTTTTAGCGATTGTAACCAGGAGAATATTCCCTAACAATGTCAAGGGACAATAAGCCAGAGCTAATCAATAAGCACAATACCTACGGCACACCAGAGCCCAGAATAGAAACCGCTCCGGCAGGTGGGACAGCTGGCTTGAATTTTTATTTAGTGGTTGTGAAAGGCACCGTGGCTTTCAGGGAGACAAGAGCAGCGCTGACAGTGACAGATCCCCCATTACATTGTGCCACTGAACAGAACGAGCCACTTCAGCAGGTACTGTTCATTTTAACTCAGAGTTTTGTAAGGGGTTGGAATTAGTCTCAAATTTCATTTTTCTGAATTCCCTTTGCCTGCCTGGCCTGCCCTGCAGTTTCCAAGGTCAACTTGACTTTTTGGAGGTCTGAACCATTGCTCTGACTTTAGAAAGAGCCAGGGCAGATTTGTGTCCAGAGCTAATTGCCTGCACGAATCTGCCAGCACAGCAGTGGGTATCCCAGTTGGGATTACTGCCGTCCCTTGTGAATGCTGGTATCCAAGGGGGTCTTTTCCTTGAGAGATGGCCTGCTGCGCAGTAGGGAGCAACCTTCTTTTTAGCTTTTATGCTCCTTGACTGTTACATGCGTGCAGATACTCAGATTTATCCCACCTGTGTTCTGTCACAGCCCTGAGGTGCTGAAGTTTGCCACAAACCCCCTTTTCCTCTAAAGTCAATGGAAGAAGTGAAACCACTGAGCCCAGCCTATGGCTTCCATCACATTGTAGAGGTCTCCCCGTGGATGATGCAAGAAACCTTGAGCAGTGGTTCCTGAGTTCCTAATTAAGCAGTTAAGCAACGTCCATTGTCCTGTCCTGCTCTTGGAGTCACTGAGCAGAGTGGTGGTCACCAGAAGTGGGACCTGCACAGCCCACTGCTGATACAACCTTAATTTCCCACCAAGCCTAAGCATTTCTGACAGTAGAAGGCATTTACTAGTGAATGGCTGAGCAGGTCAAGGTGGATAAAGGTCTGTTGTTGGTTGGATGAGGGGATAAGTCCAGAAAAAGAAGACAAACAGGGTCATAAAAGAATTTAAGATTTATTTTATAAAGTGATTCACTCATCCTACTTCTCCAGTACTTAAAAAGGCAGCTGAGTGCACACAGGGGTTTGAGTAGGGACCTGAGAAGTGAGGGGCTTTTGCAGAACTTGAACTGACTATCTAATTTTACTCCCAGTGTAGGTGGAGTTACCTAATTGAGTCTGGTTATTAAATGTATTAGCTGGGTTAAAACAGAGGCAATACTGACAAGCAATCAGTGCCAGAGCCTAACAGCCAGTATGCAAGTCCTCACTTGGATAGGAAGTTACATCCTCATCTGAAGGTACCTGTGCTATGGCTGTCAGTCAACTTCAGACTTGACCCTGACAAGTACTGTATCCCCCCCTCACCTACACCTTCCATGGGGCTGCAATTCCCAATATCCTGCAGATTTCTTTCAAACCTGAACTGGGCCAATGCCACTTTCAGACTGGCTTGGCCAGATGTAGTCATTATAAAATAACTAGGGCAACACAGAGTGTCGTTAATGAAAGAGACACAGGCCCCAAGGGGAAAACACGAACATCAGGTTATCTGGCCACCAGCTGATTCTTCACCAGTAAGTGATGTAGCAGAAGACCAAGATGTATTAACAGGTACTGAGAGGCCGGCGTCACATGGAGAGGGACCACGCTTGGGATAATAAACTCGCCTTGATATTCTGGAGCCCACACCAAAGCAAAACATGCCAGACACTAAATTTGGGGGGATTTTTTTTCTTTATTTTTACTTTTCACACTACATACAATAACCTGCTCAGCTAAACATCCTTAGCTGACTCCCACCACGTGAGCCCCAGGCCCCTGGGAGCTGAGCTAGCTGGCTGGCACATCTGTGGGATCAGGGCTTGGGGTGTGCTGGGCCTGCAATAGTTTGATACAGTCATAAATTACAAACGACTCTTTTCCCCATTTCAGGAGAAGGAAAAAACCCATCAAAAACTGGCTGCCTATTTGATCTCACGTAAAATGAAAGGAAAATGCGCTCAGCCTACTGATGAGTCTGCTTCAGGACGTCGGCTTTGTTCGCTCTGACCAAACCCTGTGCCCGCAGCTCACAGCCAGACAGCAAGGGGAAGCCTGGCTGTTATTTAAGGGATCGGTAAGGTCACCGTGGCCTGAGCCCCTCGGGTCTGAATTCATCTCCTCAGCACAGCATCCGGCTCGCTGGGCCGCTCGTGCTGACAGGTACATTGGTGTAGAGCAATGCCATCCAGTGGTTGCTCAGATTCATCACAAAGCCCACGGCTTCTTCCTGAGGGACAACCGCAGGAGCCAGAATGTTGCTGCTCTTGTTCCCAGCTAAGGTGTTTCTCAGCTATTAAAAGATTGGCAGTGGCCAGCTTGATTGCTTCCAGCTTCTTTGGCTTTTTGCGTGTAAATCCCAGGTGTGTTTTAAGTAGCAGCCACTAGAAAATGTTTAATGGACATTTTTTGGGGGAAATAATATTTTATGTATGCAGCCCAAATGCACCAATTTATTGTCAGACCTGGATTTTGGTGTGGGGAGTTGTTACACAGAGTCATGTGGAAATTTACACTGGTTTTTGAGACAAAAATACAGTTTGTGAATGAAACTTTCTCTGTCCAAAGCCCAGGAGATACTGAGGTCACACAGTAGGACATTTTCCCCTGAGACTGATGCCCAAGGGAAAGGATGAACAAGGCCTGGGCAGTGCAGAACCTTTCTCCCTTAATATCACATTTGACAGAGCCCCAGCACTGGTGGCTACTCATTTGGGGTGTGGGGGGTTAAACCCTCCTGGCCACATCCCCTCTGTTTGTCTTCGCGTGGTGGCACAGGCAAACCATCCCACTGTAACTAATTTAAGCTGTCAACATCTTTTGCCTGTTGCAGTCCCCAGGTCAGCCCTAACTGCACGGCCACAGGTGTGGATGGAGTGTTACACCAAACACGGTGGCCCGTCAGATGCGGCTTGTCCCCCGTGCTCATGGGCTCCAGCAGTGCCAAAGGGTCCGTGCCTGGTTCCCCCATGGGGCAGCCCTCTGCAGCTGGAGGGTCAGACCCTCCTTTACAGTCGGGCCAGGGTTGTGCAGAGCTGGGTGCTGGCTGTGCATGCCGGTTGTGTTTCGGCGTGCGGCCGCTCCGGCTCTGCCGTACGAATTCCAGTCAGGCGCGACGAAGCCCACTGGGTGCTGCTGACAACAGGTGTCTCATTAAACATCTCTCAACCTTACAGGCATCCGCATTGACAGGAACCAAACTCACACTCAATCACAGCTTAATCACAGCCAAACTCTATTAACAAGTCATACTAATTACCAACTTCTAACAATTTCTCAGGTTCAGAGGCAAAATATCCTTTCTTTATAGATGAAAACAGACTTGTGATACTCCAGCTCTGGCCATAATTAGGTCCTTTTAAACAAAACAAAACTAAAATAAAAATCCAGACGGATCCCTTTGTGATAACAGTCCTGAAAGTACAGTTGTACGATGAGATGTTTTGTTTGTTTTAATTTTGTATCTGCTATGTTGCCCACAAGGGCCCAATTAGCTCGTTACAGATGCTTCTATCAGTTTTATCCACTTGTCTTTTTTTTTTTTTAATTTTTTTTTTTTTTAAGAGGGGTAACTTGTAGCACAGATTGCTGGCCTGCAGGCATCCAGAGATCAACAACCAGCTTTCTGTGATACCAAGCCCCCTGTGAAACAGGCAGCACTTACCCACAGCATCCATAATGCAAAGGGGAATGGGAACAGAGGGGAGGGAGGAGCTTGCACTGGATTTTGGAATATCGTGGAATAATCTGGTATGTTTGAAAGCAGCCTGAAGATGGCAATTCTGCTGTGGCTAAGAATAACTCCAACAAACTTTGGTTGCTACACCTTGGAAATTAAAATGCAGGGTTTATTTTTAACAGCGTGAAGCGCTGCCTTGCAACAAAATAGAAAGCTCTTAAAACGTGGCTTTGAATTGTACATGTCACTGTTTATTCTTGTCCCCTGGTATGTTCTGCACACGTGTAATTCCGTGTTAACCTGGACGCTTTCCTCCATTGTGTGGCTGCATTGAGTGCCCAAGCACTTGAGAACTCACTCGTGTAATCGATACGCTTACAAAAGGGTACATATAAATAACATGAAGAATCTGACTTGAACTGACAGTGGGGGTATCGCAGCTGGGGCTAATGCTGCATCCTTAACTCCTGCTGCTGCTGAAGAGGAAAAAAAAAAAACAAACCAACCCCACACAACACCCGGAGTTAAGGACTCACATAAGACTTCCCAGCATTTCCTGAGCAGTGCACTTCAAGGGAGAAAGCCTCCTCTGACTGCCTGCAGTGCAAGGAGCTGGCTGTTTACCTGTACTTGGGTTTAGCTTTTCCTCTCCTTGATTTTAAAAGGAAATTAATGTTTCTCCTGGTAGACTGTAATGATGCAGCTCAGCCTGGGCTCAGTAGCTCGAGGCTTAGTATCAGCAATTATTTTTACCTCTGGCACAGGCAGTTTTATTTCTAGTGAGGCATGGCAGGATGAACACAGGATACCTGAAGCTCCTGGGAGAAGGCTGCATTTCCTGGGGTTGGGCTGCTGCAGCGTGGGATCCCAGTTGGGCTGGCCATGAGGGTCCTTAGGTGATGTGGCAGCTCTGTGCAGCTGCAGGTACCTGAAAGCAGCTGCAGGGAGGAGCAGGGTGGCACCCAGCTGTGGAGTGGGGCAAACCCACATATCTTCCTGCCCTCCGTGCAGTCCCACAGGCTCTGTCCTTTGCTTGGCCCTGCTGCTGGAGACCAGCTGGGAAAGACCAGTGGGAATGAAGAGTGACACAATGGCTTAATGGTGATCTAAGACAGAGAGAATCAATCTAAAAACTGTTACCTGGCAAGAGCAGAAGACTTGTGTTTGAGGTTTGGTGTTGAAGGCATTGTCTTGTAAAGGTTCAGCCCTCTCATCCTGACAGTGCCATCCTCCTCTGTACCGAGGCTGACTGATACGGTGAAGTGATGGCCTGCCAAAAGAATGTAGCACAGGAGACTTTGCTTTACCAGGTACTACACATAAACCAAAGCCAAGCCTTTTGTGCAGCTTTGAGGCTGAGGATGGATCGGGCCAGCATTTCCCTGCTTGCTGGACTCCTGCATGAGCTGGCAGCACCTTCCCAAGCCTCATTCATTAAGGAGACGTACCAGAGAGGGACAGGATACAGCTAAATCCTGGTGAGGCTACACATGGGTGCACCTACTGATGGCAAAGGAACCTTTCAGCATTACTGCCTGGCACCTTTCATACAGGCACTCTGGTTCCTGTGGCCTTGCGTGGGAGTCCTTGGAGCAGCCTCGCCGCTGTGTACAAGTGACATCTCTCACACCAGTAAAGGTAAGTTTCTGAGGCTCTGGAACAATAAGTAGAGGGTTTCTTTTGTGGAAATGCTTGTTTCCAATGTAAGGTCCACTCCTGCTTGAGTAGCAGAAACTAAAAAGAAAGGTCTCTGTTCAGGACAGGAGATGAGATATGGTGTGTGATGCAATAACCATGAGAACACTCATGCAGTGTTTCATTAGAGGAAAATGAAAGATTTTTTTCTAACCACAGTCTCATTCCTCTTCATAAGAGGCTGATTCAGAGCAGAACTGAGCACCTTTTTGCACCTTTTGCCAGATGAAATTGGGAAGAGGTTAGGGGGTGCTGACAGAGGCTCCAGAGGTTTGTTCTGCTTCCCATGTCCCTTCAGCATACAAGCCCAGGGCTGAAGCACTCTGGCTCCTTTTGGGGTGTACAGTGTGTATGATCAACAACAACTCTTCCCCATTCTGGGCTTTTCTCTGGCGTAAGGGTTTATTTCTTCTTTGTGGCTTTTTGCTGTTCCCGAAGTTAAAACAAATAAATAAGTAGATTAAAACAATTGAAGCTTTACTATTTTGTGGAGCTGTTGCTTCTGATCAGAAACTGAAATCCCACTTCATGCTCCTCCAGTGTGGAAATCTGTCAGGTAAACAGAAATCACCTCGTAAAAGCTCTTAAACAGCTCTGGTTTATATTTTAATTGGGGAACAGAACATTTTAAGCACTTTTATTGGGTGGTGCCTGCTGAATGACAGATGTCTGTGGTGGAGTAACGCTGAGCACACTTTCATAAAACAGGGCAATTCCTCGCTTAAAACATTTACAATTAAAGGCTTGATTGAATAACAATGAGTTCTGTGCATGGAGCTCATTTCTGCACTTGTTTGTGCACCTGAACCAGGCTGTGATCATTCGGTAGGCTGGATACGAGGTGCCAGTTGCTTTGTTCAATGACCAAGCATGCTCACGGGCACAGCTGGAAATGCGCCTTTGATTTTTCACCGAGGCAGAGATAAGGCACCCTGTGCTAACACCCTTGTTTCAGCTGGGAGGCTGGTTTTGGTTTTGCTTTTTAATTTTTTTTACTTAAACTACACATTAGTAACTCTCCCAATTTGTCAAGAGCCAGAGATTTTAAAATGAACACTAATCCTTAGCAGCAGAGAAAGTCTTAACTAGCTTCTGCTTTATTTTTCTATCTAGCTCCTGTGACCCTGATTACTGTAACACCCAAGAACACCATGTCTGTTCAGGCACCCATCCCCACAGCATCTGAAGGGAGTCAGGCCGGCATCAATAATACTTCTTCTGTTGTACTTAGGGAACTGAGGCACAGAGAGGTCGGTGTCTTGTCCAAAGGTGCTTTTCAGGAAGGGGTCCCAGTGCTGTACATAGAATCACAGAATCACAGGGGTTGGAAGGGACCTCCAGAGATCATCAGGTCCAACCCCCCTGCCAAAGCAGGGTCCCTAGGACAGGTCACACAGGTTGGCGTCCAGATGGGTCTGGAATATTTCCAGAGAAGGAGATTCCACACCCCCCTGGGCAGCCTGTCCCAGGGCTCTGTCACCCTCACCGGGAAGAAGTTCTTCCACATATTGTTGTGGAATGTCCTGTGCTCCAACTTGAGGCCATCGCCCCTTGTCCTGTCCCCACAGACCACTGAGAAGAGGCTGGCCATTTCCCCCTGTCTCCCACTTTTCAGATATTTATATATACACACATGACAGGTCTTTGGATGGCATTTAAAATTCAGCCTTGTGAATGTAGAAACAGGCTTCAAGAAAGCACAAAACACCCAACAGCAAACCAGAGGACATGGCACACACCCCAACCTTTTGCTCAAGCCAACTAAGCGACTCAAGTGAGAAAGGATTTTGAGGCTCATCCCTACTGAAGTGCAAATCACTGGGTCCAAGCTGCCTTCAATACACATTTGAGGAGGCACCGAAAATCTGAAAGGCAAGAACCTGAACTTTGGAAAAACAGTTTTCTCAGGAAAAAGATAATAAAGATGAATCCACAAAGTAGATCTTGCCACAGCAGAAGGAACATGTGTGATGGGAACAGCAGAGGCAAAAATGTGTCATGGGAAAAAAATCTTGACGGATTCAGTCCAGGACGAGAATGTGCAAATTGATGCAAAATTAAATGCAATTGAACAAGATAACACATATCCCAGCAAGGAAGAAAACTCACAGCACACTCGCAAAAAAGATGGAGTTTAACTCCAAGGCGGGGGGGGGCTGCGGGTGTGTAAGCAGCCCCTGGTGACTGTTTTGGCAGAAATACAGAGATTTCCCCAAAAAGGAGTCAGAAAAGTGCTGCAGAAATGACACCAGGAGTAAGGGAAGTGCAAGGGTCAGTCACAGAACTAAACAGAAGGTGTTAACCCAGCCCTACTGCATAACAACGACGCAGGCACTAAGTAATAACATTGTTTGTCTGCTACTAAAAATGTCCCTGTGGTTCAGTTCTGGGAAATCATATTTTTTTTCTCCTCCTGGCCTGATTTTCAGGAGCTGCTGTTTTCCAGCTCCAGAGTAGCTTCATTTCAGTTCCGGGGGAACAAAACCCGACACTAGCCTGATTCATAAAATCTCTGAAGCTGTGGGGATGTCTTCTGGTTCTCAGGAAAGGGAGTGCAATTCAGAGCCTGGCACAAATATCTAAAGAGGTTCAATATTTAATTAAACATAATCTTCCTTGTGGCGTGAGTGACTGAGCACTTTCAGCCTGAAAATCCTTGGGGTTTATTGCACTATCCTCCAGTGAGTGACAACACAAAGTGTTTTGCGGGGCCACGCTGCCCCATCACCTGCCTTCACCGTGGCTGCCCTGCCCGCCGACAAGAGAGCATTTTGGGAGCCAATAACTTCCTACTTTTACATGACAAATCCATCTCTCTGGGTTGTCAGTTTAGTCCACCATGTCTCTGGGGTGCCAGGAAACTACCAACACTGTTCACATGCTGTCGGGGTGAAGAACCCACGGTGATGCGCTGGCTGCATGACAGCATAGGCTATGCTTCGGAGCAAACAGACTTCTCCAGCTACTTCCAAAGCGAGCACGGGGCAGGGGCTGTTATTCTTGCCAGAAAAGAGGTGGTCTGATCCTGCACCCACAGCAGAGCTCAGCACGAGTAAAGGAGTTAAGCTAGGAGAGTGTGCTGATGGAGACACTGAGGATCTGGCTCACAGAGCTACCTTCACCGAAAGGTCAAGACAATCTCATGTAGGGCACAACTCTGTTAGTTTTATTCTGAGTTGTTTTTTTCTCTAAATAAATAAAGGACAGCATTGGCTCCTTTCTGGAAATTATATTCTGCTATGTGTGAGAAATGAGAACAGGTCAGTCTAAAGGGAAGGAGTGCAAAGTGTCCACAAGCCTAAACAAACACCAAGGTCTGCAGCTGCCCAGCCCAATTTTGCTTTTACATATGTTAGGTGGCTTCTACCAATGCAGAGTTTTATTTCACACACCTCTCCCTTAGGTGAGTCAGAGCTGCTGCCTACTTGACAATAATAAATAATAATAAAAAGAAATAATCTTCTTAATAGAAAACAGACAATCACTAAGTAGGATGCATACTGCTCTGAAAAGCTACCAGGGCTTTCTAATGATAAAACTAGTCCCCACATGCTGTTTATCCTGTGGGATGTGTCCTTGGTGGTGGGCTGGGAGGTGTCCTCTGCCACCACTTCCCCCCAGCCTTTGCTGGAGTATTGGCATTCCTCAGAGGTGCCCCACTGAGCGTGATGAGGGTTTTCAGGAAGAAGCAGCCAGGGCTGGAGCAGTGGCAAAGTGAATCTTCCCAGGGATGCTGGGATGTGAAGCGCCCATGGGTTTCTTCCACAACAACAAAATGAGTCCTTGTGCAGTATTCCCCAGGCTTTCTCCCAGACGTCTACCAGTTACACCCTTCCTTCCCGCCTGCAATTAGCACTTGCAGTGTTGCAAAGGGAGATGAGATCCACTCCATGCTGTCCTCCTTCAGAAATCTCTCACACCTTCCCCACTGGGTGGGAACATGCACCGTGGGTTAGGAAATATTCTGTAGTGGAATTGCATTTGCAGCAATCCTACCCCCTGCCTCCTGTTTTCTTCTGACTATTAGACTCTGCTGTTCATTGTGGTGTAGGAGCACGTGAACACAAAAAGCCCAGATGCAGCATTTGGTTCAGCAGAGCCCCAGATCTCTGTGACTCTCTTCATCCCCCTGGAATTACATATGCACAAATTGAGTCCAGTGTGTTTCACGCAGGGTAACTGGAGCTGGGTAAGTGCCTGCAATTTTGGTGGAAGAGTGGGTTGAGGAGAGAAGTGGAAGTATATGACCGCTGACCTTAATTAGAGGAGATAAAAATGTCGAAACATGATTCCTAAGAAAACCAAGGAAGGCCTCTATTGTCAAGTGTTTCCACATGGATGCCACTGAGAAGAGGTCAAGTGCTTTCTATATACTTTAAGTAAACAGCAGAGTGTACGTTCACAGTCTGGACTGGATTTGAGCAGCCTCTGTGTTCTGCCAGATCATAACTGAGTCTTAGGTATTTAAGATTTGATATCAACCAACACAATTATTTGAGAGTTGCCAGGAAAGACAGCACCGATTAAGAGTTATAAAGTTGCCATCAAAGCTATGCCTAATGTCACATATGACTAACCTCACACTAGAACCATTTTGGGTCCCTACTATAAAAGAGCAGCAGTGAAAAAAGAAACTCTTTTAAAGAGTTTCTGCTGGTGGTGGCTTCCTGTGATAAGGAAGTGTCTCCTCATATCTTCATTGTCACGTAAAAAATGCACAGAGCCTCCAAAATTAAATCTGCTAAATGAGCAATGGGTCATATGTCAGGAATAGAGTGCTCCAAATAAGGTAGCGTATTTACTTACTGTGAAGTGCATCAAGCTGAGCTGAAATGTTAGGTGTAAAATTCTGTTCATCTTTGCAGCTCTCCAGACAGAAGGTTAAGACTGAACATGGTGGGTTTATACCAAACTCGGCTTCGTTTCTCTACCTGGAAGCGGGACAACAGTGAAATCAGAAATTACAGCCATATTTCCTATCTGCAGATTCAGCTCTGGGGTCATCGCCAGCACTTACAGTATTACAGGCAGCAGCGTTCACCTCAGGTGCTCAGCATCTCTTCCATGCCTCAGAGACATCCTGTCCTTAGTAGTGGTCTTGTTTAAAGACAGGGAAACTGAGTCAAATAGCACTGAGTCAAGCCCAGAGAAACCAGTGGCAGAATATGCAGAGTCCCTGAGTATACGCAGCAGACCTAATAACTTCTCCAGCTATTGCAAGCAGGAAGAAAGGGCAGGAGTGCTCTTCGGGGCCTAACTGGAAACAGATGAGTCACTGGAAATCTTCCTGTCCCTTCAGTGGGCTTCACATGAGGGTTTCAAATAGTTGGGACCCAGAATATTTAGGGTGCATTGCTGGGAGGAAGGACTGAGGCATGAAACTTGGGAAGCTCAGTCCCAACGGCTCCTCTTGGAAGTCGAGCTGTAAAGGCTTCATATGCACCTGAAGCAAAAGGTCCCTTTCCCTGTCTGCATCTGTCTGGGAAAAGGGAAGGGCAGCTGATTTGTGACTGTTTCCTTGCTAGGATAGGGAATTTGAAATATCTGTCCTTGATTAAAGTAGGGAATGCAGTCACACAAGCTAATAATTATTAATGATAAACCAATGTAACGATGGAGCCAAATAAAAGTCTCTTGCTGCTATGATTGGATCCTGGAAAAAAGACAGACCTGGGAACCTCCAGCCTATTGCATTTCCGTTTATTTTTTGGTGAAATACATGTCTGAATTGTTAGGTCTCCACACCTGGTGTGTACTCAGAGTACGTGCTGTCTATAGCTATAGATTAAGAGAGATTAACTTTATCTACACAGGCGGCAAAAAGCAGCTTCCAGTTCCTTTAACATGTGACCAGTCCCAATTATGACTTCTTCCCCATGACATCAGTATGCAATGGAGGATCTCAAGGGTTTTTTTTTTTGCCAGAGGCAAATGAATACATTATCCAGCAGCGAGGCGTGGGGCAAGCGGATGCGTAACTCTGGGGTGATTTGGATTCCGCGCTCGCGCGGGGGTGTGAGCCAACCTCAGAAGTCATTTTCACTGATGCTGACACATAAGGCATCCCTCAGAGACCTGTCTATCAAACTGCAACACGCTATGCAGAAAAATTAGATTACTCATGCTACAATAAAGAAGGAGAAGATGACAATAATGAAAAAAAAAAGGGGGGGGGGGCGAAACTTCAAAATATAACAGCTATTTATTAAATGAATAAAAATCCTGACAATGGGAGAGTATCCTAGAGACTTCTTATTTATTTATTTTACCTCTTGCAACCCATTTCAAGGAAAGCTAGTTGGAAAGACCCTATTAATTCAGACACTGCCTCTTGAAAAAAAAAAACCACACCACTTCATCATGATTGTCACATTACTGTACTTGTGAAATATCATCTTAAATACTCATTATGATTTTGCTGCTGGTCTTGCTGCAGTCAGCAGCAGGATTTCCTTTGGCTTTGGTAAGAGCAGGATCAGGCGCTTGTGCTCTCTCTCTCTCTGAATTGCAAATGGATTGTTCACATGTCAGCTCGGTAACTAGGCAAAGTTCACCATGCTCAGTTCAAAGCATGCAAGATGAAGCTCAGGGCATTTCACTCACAGTATTTGCCAAGTTCCTCGGGTCTACAAAAGTGTTAAAGTGGTTTAATACAAAATCCATAAGACAAACATTATGCAGCTATGTGTGAACCCCTGTCCAATAAAATCTATTTCTTTGGGAAAAAAATACAAAGTAGTAAAACATACTTAGTAAAGAAAAGAAAAGGCTATGTGAAGCTTAGTAAAATCCTATAAATCAGAACACCGAACAGCTTCAGGAAGGGCGACTTAAAATAAATCTGCAGAAGAACACACACACAGACAGACAGACACATGCAATCCATAGCTGGAAATGGACCTGGGCAAGTGCCAAGGTTCGAACATCTCAGGATGTCCTCGCTGCAGGACTGGTTTTACAGTGTCAGATAATGGAAAGATTTGGCTGAAAGCTGATTTTTCTTCTCCAGCAGTAACAAAACTGTGATAGGGCTTCTGCAGTGTTTGCTCCTTGAGTTATTCCCCAGGAATGCTATTTGGGAACGCTAATGGAGGTTTGTAACTCCTCCTGCCCAGAATGATTTTACAGTTGCACGACTCGCAGCTGCAATTTCTGTTTTACTTATTGTTACCATTTCTTACAGGGTCGGTTGCTGTGTACAGGTTTGATTTGTGAAGCAGCTCCAGCCATGTCCCGTGGGGTTTACCTTCCTATCTCAAGTCTCTCTTCCAAATATTTCTTCCCAGAGAGAAGTTTTTGGTTCACATCCAAGCCAGAAGAGAAGTACCATTAAGTATTTCTGAGGTCCCGCATCTTGCACAGCCTCCTTGGAGCTCGTGGCCTGCTGACCAGAGCCAAGAACAGCTGCAGGGTAAGTTTGGCTTTCTCACTCGGTCTCCAGGTGTGTAACATGGCTCTGCACAGCAGTGTCTACCAACCCAGCTGCACCCCCAAAGCTTGCCTAGTATGTTATTTTGGGGGTCAGCTTCTTAATACAGACATATGATTTCAACGTGACCACACATCATGGAAGCACGCAGAATTATAGGTCTCTTTAAAATTGTCAGGAGCAAATATGATCAGATCTGGTTCTTGATCTCATTACTGTCTAAAAGATTTGGCTGGCATTTTTAAATGCCATGATTTATGTTCTTCACCTTAACACGGCCCTCGGTTGTGTAAACCCAGTAACTCTATTATTCTCCAGGGCAACTCAAACGAATTTGATTGGAGAATTTTCACAACACTCTGTCTATAAGAAAATATTAACATGGATTAAGACAAGTTGATAGATTTTAAACCAGGCTATAGAAAGAGAACCAGCAAGAATAAATCAAATAACTGTGCCTAACTACAGAAAGTATTTGTAAAGCCCTGTAAGGTTTCCATTTCCTAAAGCCACCTGCCATCTCAAATGCCCCTAATCAGTCACAGATGCTGGATACCAACCTGCTAACCCTACGGCTTTGAGAGAAAATATTGCACTTTGTAAACTCATTCTTGGGTATTTCCTTAATTTTTCTTAAACTAAACTTTCATCCCTTATTTTCCACTTAAATGTAATGAGTTAAATCAACGCTGACATTTTGCCCTGGTTACCCCTATAGTTCTGTGTAGCTACTTTTCCTACCTGCCTTGAAAAGTCTGGAGATCTCATGGTTGGGGATTTTTTTGGGGTTTTTTTTTAATGATTAGGGTTTGGGTTTTTTTTTCCATGATCACCCTCCTGGTGTTGAGGAATCCAACTAAGTGAAGAGTTTAGTTTATTTCTCTAATCCATTGCTAGTGGAAAATAAAAGGGGTTGTTTCTGTTCTTAGCTGCTGTTTATCTCCATGATGGAGATGTACCAAACACTGAGCTTTTCTGAAGTACTGTGGGAACATTTTTTAACACCCAAATATAATTTAAAAATAAACAGCCAAAAGTCTGCACCCTAAGAAGTAAGAGGCATTTTAGAGGCCTCATCCAGCTCCCGCTGGAATCAAAATAAAGAATTTCTCAGATGAGGAAAGGTACAAAACAGGCCCTGGTGTCAAAGATGCTGGTAGGCTGTATCAGTACTGGAGCAGAACGGTGGGTTCAGCTCGGCTCTGGAAGGAGCCATTATTCCACTTTAGCTTGTGAACACAGACAGGGAGTGGGAGTTGTAATGGAGGTAAGAAGCAGACTGGATTTTATTAGTCTTCCATCATCTTTAAGAGATCCCTAACCAGATCAGGTTTCAGCCTCTCCCTCCACTCTTGTGTCAACCTTTGGTTCTGTTTTTGCTGGAGGATAAGTTTCATTATATTAATAAGCAGCACAAGTGGTTCCAATTGTGGAAGAACCACTCTGAGCTGTCAGAAATGATCAGAGGAGAAGTTTCAGCCTTTCCATGATCACAGCCTCTTCTGGTGCCTCAACTCAGCACTTCCCCAGTGCACTTCACATTTTTAGCAGCCATGACAATAATAAAAGGTACATTTACACTTCATTGAGGGTAGGCTATTTTAAGGAACTTTATTCTGTGATCACAGTAGTACGTCAATGCTCAGAAACCAGACGCTAATGGGAATAATTGGGCTAACATTCAATCTACTGACTGGGAGACTTGATCAAGGCATACACTTAAATGAGACTATACATCTCCTACTGCAGTCAAATTTCAAACACAAACATCTTTAATTACGCCACTAAACCAGTAAGTTAGCATTTGTTACTGATAGAGAGGTGGCAGGAAAAGCTCACAACAAAACACCCCAAAAGCTGAGGCTGTTGGATCCCAACCTTAGAGTGTCCCATTAGTGCTCACCAGCAATAACTCTCAGCATGCGTCTCCCTCACCGCACCCACACAAAGGAATGTGTTTTAGGAAGACAAAGTAATTAAAGAATCCCTGTGAGGGTGGAAGCATTACCAGATCAATTTTGCAGACAGGAAAATGAAGCACAGAAGTTCTTAAGTTCACCTGAGCTCAACAAACCAGAGAGGAGATGGTCTGGCTCAGCACCCTGGGCTCTATCCACCAAAAGAAGAACATACACCCCCCCAACAGACAGACCATGGTCCTCGTGGTGCACCCGCTGAAGCTGCTAGGGTTCTATGCAGGGGCACTTCTCCAGCAGCATCCCCCTCCCACCCCAGGCTGCAGGGCTGGGGTTTGGGGTCACGGATTTACCATGAAGTGACTAGGGATCACGCTTCTCCCCCAGCAGGTTCCCCCACCGCCCGGGAAGGAACTGAGTGAAGTTTAGTTTTCAAATCAGACTCGCCCAGGACTTGTCACTGAAATGTCATCCATAAGATGGAACAAAAATAGAGAGGGGAGAAATGTAAAAGGAAATCTTTGTAGCCAGGACTACCCGACTCTCCCGCAGTAGGAGACACAGGAATACCGTTTCATGTCATGGAGATGTAGTTAAAATGCAGACTGCATATCCTTGTTCTCAGAATTTGAGAGGTGTGGTTTATGCATGTGGACAAGCCATCGTTCCTCCCTTTGATCTATCACTTGATGTAGAGGAAGGCTTTTATGTGTTAGTCCCATATAATGGATAATTTAGTCTGAAGCCATTATGAAAATTATTACACTTTGGGTACATATGCTTCAATTATTCTTGAAAGTAGATGGAAATATTTTATGACATTCACATATACTTCAAGTAAAAAAAAAAAATCCAAACAAACCCAGAATTTTTCTTTGCCATCCAAACAAATCTGTTCTCCTGAGGCAATTTTACATGTATTTAAAAAGAATTCTGCCATTTTATGAAATATTTTCTTAAGGTAGAATGTAAACAATGTATTTGAATGTTTAATAGGGAAAACATCAGTCATCATTCATTAACATTACCAGTGGTACATGTGGCTGCATAAGTTTATTCCCTTTATGAATAAAACTACGTAACACAAAGAGTAATAAATAGAGTTAAAGTCTCCCTGTTCAAGTGCACTTAGAGCTGAACCTTCAAATTAATCCTGTTACCCTTTTACAAATGGAGTTGGCCAGAAGAAGGCCTGGCAGAGTCACCATGAATGGGTGATACGACAGGACACACTCCAACAGCGAGCAGGGCTGGAGTGTCCCCTTCTCCCATTCGAACAGTTTCTTCTAACAGGTCATTGTTTTTTTTGCAAATGAAGAATCCCTTTGTTGCTTTCTTCCCCAAATATGCTCCCAATGACAGATCTAGGAGATGATGACAGCAAGACACCAGTCAGAGGTGAATGTCACTGACGGCCTCCTGCAGGTCACTGTGCTGTTGTGACTCGGTTTCCCTATTTCTAAATTAAGCATCATCATATAAGATGCTGTTTTTTCAATCAGGAAAATTATCTTAGGATTTAACTGAGTATATTCTATTTTCTTCTGCTTAATAAAAGGAGGGCTGTGGCCCTCATATAGCTAACAGAAAGGATCAACCCCATTTCACATATCTGAGAAAGTTTTGGGGTGGGAGACGTCATCCTGTCAGACCTCTGAACCGAACTCCTACATGTAGGGTTGTTGGCATTGCTGATGCACATAGTTCTACCAGAGGAAGGAAATTGTTCATTTGAAGGCATTTTTTGCATCACAGACAGCTGGGACACTACAAAGAGACATCCCTTTGGTCATTTCATCCCTGCTCTCATGACTGGCCCACTCACCTTCCAGGGTTGCTCTCCTGCAGGAGGTGGGACTCCAGGACACCCATGGCTGTGACCAGTGTCTCCCTGAGCTCTGCCGGCAGAAACCATGCCCACAGATTCTGCCTCCAAAACCTGATTCCCCCCAAAGAGGACGGGAAGAGCTGAACCATCTGTGGTAGCCACCCCCACCTATACCTTAGAGCCAAAAGCACATGAAGAGCAGTTGGTTATGCAGCAGGGTTCAATGCAAGCTATTAGCCCCCAGTATTTCCTGAGGCCTGACTTAATTCGGTGTGCTGCACAAGCAAGCCCTTTCCCACTGACATCTGAACCGAGCCTCATCAGCAGTGCCCAGGCTCTGATCGCTGACCCAGCCTTTACTGCAACCCATCTGCAGAACTTACCCCACATGAAAGGCGTCAAATGACAGAATACAGAGTGCCGAGAGCTGGCAGCAGAGGTTTCTTCTGCAGACATCTTGCTGGTTGTTTTAAGGTCTTCTGCCTCTAAGTGGCACCATGCTGAGTGATTGAACACTTGCTAGAATCTGTTCTACCTTTTATTGTAATGATTTCTTACAGAGCTCCCAGTTTCCAAACTCTGAACTTTCAAGAGTACTGCCTGGATGTCAGAGCCCTTTCGTCAGAAACACCAGAGCCTTCTGGAGTGATGGTCCCCAGTACTACAGAATCCCTTTGGAAAGCCACAGCTCTTAAACCATCACTGGGAAAGACCGAACTTTAGTTTGTAGAGAAGGCTTTTGTAAAGACAGGCATTCAAAATACAGCCAGGCAGAGCTTCCGCTGGTGTAAATTGCCAGAGGGTTACACCGAATCGTACCCACGCGTGGCATGGTTTATGGCTTTGTATTTGCTTAAAGTTATTAGGCCCAGACTGTCTCATCTGCAGCTTTTGATCAAAGAGCAGGAAACAATTTGGGAGGGGAAAAGGGAGTGTCCCAGCATGGATGGGTCTGATCCACACACACACACTCTCTTATTCTGAGAGTCCTGAAACTAGTGAAGCAAACTATTCCTCCAACTAGCCATCCAGCACGAGAAATATACTACTTACTTGAACCAGAAGGATGTAATCTCCTCTCAGTGCCATAATAGGCTCATGATGCTAAAATATTCAGATATTCAACCATCTACTGTGAAAACTGCCTTTGCTTTACTACTTCTCACACATTTACTACTATCCTCACAGATTTTGCAGAGTTTGAGGCTGTTTGCTCTACTTCAAAATGCCATAAGATTTTCCTGTCCCTACACAATAAAACAAAATCCACAGCCTAAACTCTCACAGCTCACAACAACAAACAAGCCACAGCCCAGGAGAATTACTGACACTTTAAGGGGACTAGAAAAAAGTACACCAACAAGAAAGTTTTTCTCTATTTGAGGGAAGGTTGTCAGAATAGTAATATAGTACAGTGAGTAGTGAAGACTGGGAGATTTATGTGCCAATTCTGTGTATAATTTATTTAGATTAATTGCTCTGTATCAATATGTAAGAATCTAATAAATATAACTCCCTATACAAAGGGGTGTTCCAGTCCCAATGTTACAGTGGACAGTTTTGGCAGAAAGTCAGGATGTGCATTAAAAACACACTTTTTGAGAAGTCTAATAAATAAAAGCTCTGAAATATGGTTTCCTACTGAGAAAGGCATTTTAAATCATTTTGATAAAGAACCTAAATTAGGCCTTAAAAGGAGGGGGAAGCTAGTTCCCTGTAACTAATTATTTATAGGGATTTTGAATATAAGAGTCCAAGAAAGCTGGTCTCCATCCCCCCATTCCCTGCCACAATAAATGGGAAAGAAACAGCCATTCCCCTTCCCCCCAAACCAAATTAAAAGTTTTAAGTGTTAGAAAGGGGAGGAGAAAACCAGGATTAAAATGGGGAACAGGCACCTGAACAAGGAACTTCAGAAGTTCTGAAAAAAACCTGCACATTTTCTACTGAAATAAATGATCTGAGCAGGGGACAAGCCTTCAGTTCTCCCCTGCAGTACTCAAGAGAAGTGTGCTGTTACTCACTTCGGTCCCTTGAAGAGGGAATACACTGTTATTTGTTAAACACCAGCAGGAATGTTTTCAGAAGTGAATAAACATCTGAATAGCCCTAGTCTTCCTGAAAGTCAAAGCAATTTAGAGACTGCACAGAAGTCAAAATTGCTGGGGACTTGAGCTTCTACGTCACTTAGGTCCTCCTGACTATGTTACCCCTCGAGCGTAGCTAACATCATTCTGCATGTGTGCAGCCACCCATGGGCCCTGCCTGAGAGGATTTACAGTTTGGGGACCTGATACCACACACAGCAAAACCAGTGGGGTCAAAGAAATGTTGATGCGGGAGGGTCTGGGGCTTCGCAGCTGAAATTGGTACCTCCCCACTGGATCTCACACCAAGCACAGCAGCTCAGGTCCAGTTTATAAGGCAGGAGGCTCTGTGCCGGAAGGCTGAGGAATGAGAGAGTAATGCTGAAAAAGCACAGCATGTGTGCTTGAGGGGTTTCTGATGTTGTGGTTGCACTTATCAAACTTCCCACCAAGGTTACTGAGTTATCTCCCACAGACATCCAGAACTTCCCACCCTGTTCTCAGCAGATAGCTTCACCTACTGCCTAGCAGTCATCTCTCAAGACTCTGCAGAAGGAGCCATTCATTCTCCTCTGCTCCATCAGTAGTGCTTCCCTCTGAGCTCAAGTTCATCCCTCTTTAAATCTGACCTTCAGACCTTCTTTTTCATTGCAGGGCTCAGTGAGGTAGGCTACAGCAAGGGCCACCACTGCACTTGCTGACCCAGGAGGTCTCTAACAGATGACACTTTGCTAAAGAAGGAAAGTACATGACTTAGAAAATTAAGAGGGAAGCACTTATGGTCTAGAGTTTAACAGAGTGGGTTCGCACCTACATTTGGCCTGGGTGTGTGGCCATAACTTCCCAGGACACAAAAGCACAGCTTTCATTGACTGGGGACTGTCATGTACTGAAGTCTTTTAGCACCCACTTCTACACAAGACCGGGCTGTCAAGGCTTCAAGACCTCTCGAGATGGCTTGTGGTCCTGATGGATGCACAACCAGAACTTGCAGACATCCTCTAAGGTTACAAAACTCAACCCCACAGTGCTAGTGCCCAGTTCTTAACTCTGAAGCTGACACAGAAATATGTGGCCAGGTTTTCAAAAGAACTCGACAGCTTGAGGGCTTTGTTGTAACGTCTGCCTATAAACACAACAGTGGGAACTGCAGCTCTGAAATCTGGCCTGGGCTGGAAGTACTCACAGAACTGGCACTGAGCTGCTCTGAAAAGCCTGTCCTATGCCACCAAATGAGATAGAGAGACAGATAGGGTGGTTCACAAAAAGAAAAGGTGCTAGCTGCAGTTACAGACCAATGACATTTTGCCCTCAGTCCAAAGTGGGTTTCAGATTTCTCCCAATGCATGAAAAAAAAAAAAAGTTCCTGGAAAGTCTGAAAGCCAAAAAGTAAGAGGGGAGGGGAAAAAAAGGAAAAACAAAAAAAAAAAAAGGAAATTTGAATTTAAATTGAAACTTAAGCATTAAAAAAATTACAAAAACATTTGTTGCTGTCATGAAAACTTATACTCAGGCTTCTGACATTTTAAACTTAATAACTAAAACCATCAGCCATAATGATTTCTCCATCCGATTCAGCATTAATATTCAGACAAATGCCAGGGGCTGTCACTTCCCATATTAAGGCAATCCACATTCGTTTGCATCCAGAACACCTATGGATGTTGTTCTTCTGATGAACAAACTGTAATTTTTAAGCTGAAATGAAAGAAAGAGGTAGACTAAGACAGCTGAGTGTCTTTTGAAAAACATCAAAACACATTTTCTTTTAAATCCCCCAAAAAGGATCTGATTATTTAGGAATCCTTTCCTCTCCACTTCATTATCATTATTTTGTCAGTGTTGAGCTATCTAATTACTCTGCTAGAGCTGGAAACTTCATTTTCATGCATTAAGGTGTAAGAGGACTAGCTTGTCTGGCTCAGTGGTTACCACTAACAGAACAGCTGTAAAGAGCACAGTCAGGAAGACTGTAGCACAAGAGGAAATCCTCAGTAGAATTCAAGTACTTTTCGTCTGTCATAAACACACTTCCAGATCAAATTAAAGGAATTTCTTTTAACTCTATTCACAGTATCCAAATATTCCGCTCAACAAGCTGCTTGAGATCTTAGTCATTCTAAGAAATGAATCATATTCCCCTTGTCATCTGGCTGTTCTCTGTTGACTGCTAATTCATGGTATATTGACTTTAAGACTCTGTTAACACATTATATTTTCATGTTAAGCCAGGAGAGCTTTTCTTGCTGAAAAATCATGCCCCATCCTCATTCCTTGCAGTATTCGGTTTTGTTCCTACTCTGTTATTTAGAATGATTGATCAAGACAATTTAATCAGCTTTAAATGGCTCAGTGAATTGTTCCACACTGTCGTACCACCTACGTCACTTTCTATTGGTATTTAACACCACAACATTAATTTTGCATATTAAGCTTGTGTGTTTGCCTGCTGATGCAAAATTTTAGAAGACCAAATAATTGCTGGGGTAACACGTTTGGGGTCCAACAGAATTGTATTGCAGAGATTTTGGAAATTAACTCCTCACAGAAATAACTTGTTACCTAAAAGGAAGAATTTAAAACAAAGATCAGCGGAATGACATGAATATTTTTCATCACTGACTTAAAACAGGTCAAGACTTTTAAAAAAAGCCTGTGAAAATCTCTGCTATTGCATCTGGCGATTAAAATTTATAATGAATTAGATAATAAATATTTTGTTTGCTTCTTATAAAAAGTCATTAATGGTGAGGTCTCTCACTGAACTAGTACAAAAGTGCTGTTGGCAAAAACCTAAGTAAAAACTAAGCACAAAGGCTTCATGTTTCAGATGCTTATAAAACTTAATTCTCCTGAATAACACTACTAATTTGGGTCTACTTGTATGCCTAAAGATTGTACATAAGTATTTTTGGCATGCAGTGAGACCACAACTTTGCTTTTATTTAAATTTTCTAACAGGCATAAGATCTTTGCCACTTAAAATACTTTTACTTACACAGAACTTGTTTAAACATTCAATAGATGCACAAAACTTCCCTATTAATGCCAATTTTTTCAAAAAAAGGAGTATTTAATATCATAAAAATGGGCACAGACATACATTTTTCCACTCTGTCTAAACTTGAGTGAATTATTCCACAAAAAGTATTTCAGTGGGTTTTTTTGACTCGCAGATACTCGGTGTTATCAGGTACTGGTTGTAAATATAAAGCAGGTAAGATCACTTGTGTTTCTGAGTTAAACTTTACTCAAAGGAAACACATTCATAAAACTTAAGTATAGATGAACATTTAAATATGAAATTTCCTAGCAGCAAAAAAAAATCGGTGTAGGAAAGGGAACTGTATTGATCAGCAAATTACTGAAACAAGCACAAAACTATTTAGGACTAAAAGAACCACAAAAAAATATCAGCTCACATAAAAAAGCACAGTTTAAATGTATCATCAAATAGTATATGCATATATAATGTATTAAAATTAAGAGCAAGCATGTTTTAAAAATGCATCATAAGTTAAATATAGATATTTAACCCCCTATAGTGGAGAAGAAACAACATAAGCATGTAAAATTATAGCTTGTTATATGTGGTATGAGACATGATGAAAGGCACGTTTGAGTCCAGGAATGATGAAATGTCAAGTATGTCCAGGACCTAAATGAACTTCTACCAGAGACCCTACTGAATTACAGGTTTGGGGAGATTCTTTATCATATCACAGGAAACCACACATAGGATGAAAAATACTTTCACACGGATACATAAAGTATATATACAAAAAAAACCCCCAACCAACAAAACCCCCACATGCATGATTTACCACTAATATGTAAAATCAAGCAATATCCAACGTGAAAATTGAGGAAGCTGAGAAAATAAACCTGCTTATATGGCCCATTATGTAAGTACCACATAATATATAAAAACTCCAATTTAGTTTTTAGCCTGTAATGTAAATGGTAACTTAAACCTACTATTAAGAGGAGTTTACTCAACAATTTTGGCTGAGAAACACACTGATGGGTAGCGCACCCTTACCATTAAGCTGTAGTGTATTAAACATTTTGTATCTGAGATGTGAATAGAGCGGAGGATTAAATTAGAGGATCACTTCACTGCTAAGACTAACACTTCAGTCAATGCAAGATTTTGTCCCTTCAACACACCTTACAAAGAACAGACCGAATTCTGCTTTCAATTACTGGGGTGCAACTTTGACTGAAGTCAACAGATGTTGCACCTCAGTAACTGTTAGCAGGTCTGCATACTGAATAAAAGGCTGGGAGAAAAACTCTCTGATGAAAACATTTTTGATGGAAAACTGATTTTTTGAATAAAGGAAAGTTTTGTGAACAGTGTGTTTCACAGAAAAAAAAACCCTTATTTTCATCAAATACTTTTCTGCTGAAAACTTTCAGTTGTCTCTTTTTTTTTAATGACAGGTCAGAATTTTTTGGGGAGGAAAGAAGTGTAATCATTTGACACGTTGCAGGAACAAAGCTATTTATAGATTGAAAAGACAAAGCTGTACTGAGAGTGCCAAGAGATGGAGATAGGAAGTGAAATGGGAAGATGGAAACCTGGCATCCCTCTGAAAGCTTATTATAAATTCTGAGTTTAATATTTTAATTCCTCAGAGGGGTCAGGTCTAGATAGATACCTGGCTCTCAGCATGGCAATATGCAAGTAGCTCATTAACAGAAAAGAACTGTAGCATGATCTAGGCATTCACTGGTGGTGGGTTTGTTACGTGGTCACTAACACAACAGTGGCTGGCAGAAACATGCTACAGTGGTATTCCAGTTCTCATGCACTGGACAAAACACAGGCACAGGGCTCCAAAAATTTGGGATGGGGGGGTGGTGGGGAAGGAGGGAAATTAAGCCTCCATAAATTCAGCAATTTCCAGGGGTGTAAATCCAAGCAGGGGTTTCAGGAAGCAGAACGTGTGAAATAAGACAGGTGTCTGTCCTTGACCAAGGCAGTCTGGAAGCGTTTAGTGCATACCATAAGTGTTGCCTCGTCTACTTCAGAGAGCTGCTGGGAGACAGGCAAGTATCATGGGAGGAAACAGAGAAAACAACTGCTTTGCTCACAACAGTACAGAACCTCCTTGAAGGTCAGCTTGGTGCTTTGGGCCATAAAGGAGAAACATAAGTGAGACTATAAACTTCACTTTCATGGGAAGTCCGGAGAGTCCTATGAAGTCAGTAGGACTATTTTGAGGATGAGGAATCACTCACATGAAATAAAAATCTCAGGATTCGGCCATAAAGCATGCAAAATATATTATATCATGACATGTGAGTCAGCAGTGCAATGATACAGACATTACTCATGTATAGGCTCGACATCTCTGCTGCACGAACAAACCTAATCTCCTATGCTTGGGAAAGGTTATTGAAAACAGAACTCCCGTGGCAGATAGTTGAGGCTGGACTTTGACAGCTCAGCTCCTTTCCACTTCAGAGATCCAGAAGTTATTTGGGATATCTGCTGTTCCTTCGTGGCCATGCTCCCATGTGGGCTCACCCCGTGAACAACATGTGATGGTGCAATATGCTTTGGCCATCGCAGATGCTGTGTGATGAGACCAAGTGCTCACACTCATTGTGGTGGATGTGAGGAAGATGTGACAGAGCCCTAGAACAAAAAGGACTCTTGGTGTGCCAGGAAATGGTATGTTGAGGCATTTAATAGCTACAGCTGGACAGTGAATCAAGAGCATTACTCTGGAGGACCCCTTTTTATTAGTTACACATGAAAATTTCTGGAGAGCGAGCCATTTTTGTTAAACTTCTATTCCTCTTGTATCCAAGAGCCTCAGAGAACAGATCCCCTGATTTTTTAGGCATTGTGAAATATGTATAAAAAGAGTCGCCGCCGCACAGACCTTGCCTGCTATTTTAAGGCAGGCTACTGAAGCGAGTGTGGGTTAGACAGACTGTGAAAGAGGGGGAGGAAGGGAAGGAGGAAGGTTAAATAGCAGTAGGAAACATGGCTAGAAAGGACTATTTGCACAACTGATGGTTCTGAGCCGTTAGATTATGCTGACAGTGTATTAATCATATGTTACAGCCATATGCACACACACTGATAAATTTATATTTGTCTGCCTATAAATGAACATTAGATGTAAATATATGTAAATTATTGACTATTTTATATCATGCTAATAGGATAAATATTTTAAATATTTTAAATATAAAAATCTTTTCACATTACACCATCAGAAGAAATTACAAAAATATGCATGTGGGAGATGAGCTTATGGCCGACACCAGCTCCAAAGATTAGGCTCAGAATCCCAGATTGGCCACAGACTCCTTCTGTAACTTAGTAAAAGCTTCCAAGTGCATCCCAATGAGTTAGGAGGATAGCTCCTAAACCCTGTATTTAAAAACTAACTTACTAAGCATTTTACTTGCTCTTGAAAGACTTTCTCTTGGCCATTCTCACTTTAAGTGTCTGTACCTGCAGCCCAAGTTCCTGTATTAACACTGAATTTAAGATCCTTACTTTTGCCTTGTTTGTTTTAGATTCTGGTTCCCCACCACCAGGATTGCATCTCCCAATAACTCACCCACTTTGTGGCCATATAAGAAGATCCCAAGTGCTTTTCCACATTCCAAATAATTACACATAGATGATCCCATGTGTGTATTCACTTGGACTCCACTCTCATAGCAGTTCATGAACTTGAGAAGGGTTAGTAATGCCAAGGAGTAGACTCTGTGGATGTCACTCCTTTGTCCCCAGTGACCTGAACTCCCAGTGTGTATGGGAGCAGCCTGGGACCATCTCAGGGCACTGTTTTGCCTGTTCCATGTAATGAGAAGGATGGAAGAACAGATTTTTCCTTGGACTCAGCCAGTGACTGCAGGACCTCTGCACACCCACTGAATGAGCCTCACCCCAGGGCATGTGTGGGTATTTTACAGTCAGAATTAAGCATTAAGAGCTGACCTCATTCCTTGCTTCATCTCTCTTGAAAGAGAGGAAGATCTTCATTACAAAACTTCTGGAAGAGGAGCAGATAAAAAAATCCCACCTCTAATACCTAGGTTTCTTTCGAGCGTGTGATTTTTTTGAATATATGTGACTGATTTGCTCTGAGACTATCTTACAGATTCTTAAAATATTCTTGTCTCTTTTTTCCATTACTTCCCTGCCTTTCCCCACCCCCCACCCTCACTTTTGCCATATGCTGCCCTGATGACACTGCCTCCGGGAGGGAGTGCTTGGCCAATTTCCTTGACAGTGCTGAAAAGTCCCTTTGCATCCACCTCTCCCATCCTGTTGCTCCAACTCCTGCACTGCTCACTATGGATGAATTCCTACAGTGTTTCATCTAACCACCTCTCATATCCCTCGTCGGTGGCTTGTGTGCTCAGCTTACATCCAGTCTCATCAGGATGTCTTTTTGATTTAAGCCCTTGTCTTCTCCCCGCTAGGCCTAATACCTCATCTGTTAGCCACTGCTGTTTTCTGCATTGTTTCTTTATCCCAGTCATATTGAGTGCTGTACCTAGCCTGACATCATCTCCCTCACACCATGGCTCATTTGGTCCCATTTTAGTCCTGGCATGCTGATAGCACCTCAAACTGACCATAAACTTCTACTCTGGAGCTGTCACCAACACATCCTGGGATAAACCTGTTGCATGCAAATAGCCTTTGCTTTTGGATTTTTGCTTGTTCGCTTGTTTCTGTGTATTTTATGGGACACAGCATGTGGCTATCAGAAGCCAGGAGATAGGTGAAGAAGAGCAGTGATGTTCATTAGGAATTTGTTGGTGTGCAGTCAGAAGAGAGTCAACTTTGTTCAGAGAAGAAAGCATCTGTGGAACTGTCCTGTCACTGACTAGAAGGCAAAAGGATTCAATCTCCACCTCAAGATGAAATGTGTCCTTTCTCTTATTTTTCTCTTCCCTCACATCCCTCTCCCATTTGATACCATATTCTTTATGAACAGTGTCTGCCTGTGCTTCCCTATTAGTAACCAATTAAAAAAAATTCACTACGACACAAACAGAATCAGGGATGCAGAAGAGAGAGCTATTGCATCCACACAAATACCAGCCTTGATCCCACAAAGATGTCGGTGTTAAAGTCAATGAAAGATTCGAGTGCATAAACTTAAGTGTATGTGTCAGCCTTTGGCAGACTGAGACCTTGAAGCCTGCTCAGAATCATGACTGGGTACAGACATAAACTTGACACTTGGCGATGTTTCACTTAGCTTTGACAAAATGTGATATTCAGGGGGCTGCTTTAAAAATAAATACAAATTCCCTGTTAGTTTTATTACCCTTTCAAATGAGCATGGAATAGAGCTTTCTTGTTTGTGATGCTTCCTTAGGAAAAAAATGGCTTAAATTAAAGGAGAAATTTTCAAAGAAACTTGGTCTGTTACCACTGTCATTTTGAACCTTTTGGACAGGGAGTTATATAGCTAGATAAAGAATGAAAGAATGAACTAAAGAAAAATCCAACCCAAGAAAGAAAATGGTCAAAGAGTGGTTCTTAAAGATTTTCAAGGGCATTTGAGTAGCATTTCCCTCACTTAAAAATGCATCAAAAAGGAAGAGTGGATCTTTACAACAGTAGCATGCCCTCATGTTTTCTAGGACAAGGTTACTTCTGGCTGGCTCAGGAAGAAAACACTTCACCAATGCACAGGTCCCTATCTTTTACCAGGTCATTATCAACACACTTTGGAGACAGGGTGCTGGGCCACATTAGGCATGGCTCTGCTCTGGTCTTTATATATTTCCCCCTTACCTTATATCCACATATACAGGGGATTTTTTTTATCTATATAGATGTTATTTGGAAAGAAATACATTATTTGAAATGCACACTCCTAATCTAGTATTTCAGTTGATATTTTTGCATGGTGGATGCCCTGCTTCAAGTTTATTTGGCAGCAATGATGCTGCTTCTAATCTTACTCAAAATTTAGCAGAGGCTTTCAAATCCTGCATACTAGTCAGGTAGAGCATAACAGCTTCCATGAAAGCATTCCCATTCCTTTTTTATTTGCTTTCTACATGTACTGTATTGAACAGTTACCAGTGAGAACCCTTCAAAAAGCAGCTCTACTCAATCTAGGCAAATGCAGAAGGGTATTCATGCTAAAGCAGTTGCCATCTCACACGCATTCTCACTCAGAAACTTGAATCCCATTGTCTTGGTGCCCTAATCATGAAAGAAAAAGAACCATATAGCAGGAGAAATGGTGAATAACACTGGAAAACAGAAAAGCCAGTCTTCATGTACTTCCAGTCTAAAAGGTGCTATGACCAGCACATAGATATGTAAGCATCCGTTTTGTGTAAGCATGTGGAAATTTTAGTTCAAGATGTAAACTTTCCTACTTCAAGTCCTATTGCATTCTAACCACATGTCCATGTTTGGTTTTCTTTGCAACTCTTCAAGGATTTTGCTAGTGATATCAGTCTTAACGGAAAAGGCTTAAAACCAGCACAGACTAATGTCATTTCTGTGGTGAGAGAGAGAAATGCAACAGAAGATAAAACCATTTTTAATGTGTGATCAGTGGATCCTGTCAGAATGAAAAAAAAGAATAAATCTGATGGGATTTCTGACCATCACACACTTCTCTGAGCAGTTTTGCTGTGAACATTTGTGACCATGAAAATATTTCAGTGATTCATTGTGAAGAGCAAATGAATCTCAGGGAGCTGCAATCTATTCAGAGGCAATTAACTAACAGTGAGAGGATTCACAGACTCAGTTATTCAGCCAATCTAGCACTACGTTGAGGGAAGATACGTGACTTCACTGCAGTACAGTGCACTCTGCTTAAATGACACTTGCTCCGTCGTGGTTGTGTTCAGCTTTTCCCATAGCTTTTGTGTTTCTAGACTTTCTTGTTACTATGGTGAATGATTGTCACAGGAGTGTACAGAAAGGATGTTTAGGACACAAGTAGCGACAGCAGCCAAAAATGGTAATGGGACAGTGTGAGTTACCAGCAGGTTCTTCTGCTTTTCTGTGTGTATGGGAAGGTTACGCAGGAGCTGGCAGCTAATCTATCACTCCTCTCATGACAGACAACTGTACATCTCTTGTCCTAATACTTCAGTTCAGCCACGGCTCTTGCTTTATGGCTGGTGAAGGAGAGACTGGCTCCCACAACACAGGCAGCCTTGGATACTGCTGCTGGCATCTATGCTTACGACAGCAAGGAAGTCTTGATATGTGCACAGTCTCTTTCTGGTACCATGTCCACAACCCATGGTGAGGGGTTTGGAGGAGAGGGTGGATCTGTGGATCACTTTTATTTGTGACCCAGGGTATCCAGACAGGATAACTCAACCCTGGATCCGTGCAAGTGCTGGCTATGTGTGACGTGCCCTTGTCCATCTCCATTCACCTGCACGTTCTACAGAATAATGCATATTGCTTCTTGGCTTCGCTTCCCGTGTGAGAGGCAAAGCCAACAGAGCAGTAGCATTACTACAGGCACATTTATATTTACTGATGATTCAAAAGTAATCAGCCTTGTCTACTCTTGTGCAACTTTACCCTTGGATAAGGCCCCCCCCGTTCCTGCTGTTGAGTTGCATTCCCTCGTGAAGACTGTTTAAGTCTTAAAGCAGTGAGTGTCTCCAAGATGGGAGCAAATTAGGAAACATGTCAAAAGAACAACTACAAGAGGCACTCTAAATGCCAGGTCTTAAATCATTCTGGCAAATTGTCAGTGTGCTTATATTTCTGCCTTACTCCCCCAAGTTTAGTGATGGATGACCAGTGATAGGAGTAAGCTGGAACTCATGATCTGGCACCTGATCTCAGCATTAACTAAATCATCTCCCGGCTGCCACAAGAAAAAGCATTGGTTCTGATCCAGTGTAAGAACTTAAAGTAACCACATCAGAAAAATGAATACAGTACTGATATCCACCTCAAAGGAAGGTGATGGGATGTAGCAGAAAAGGTCAAGAGACTACTTTTCCAACTGCAGCCAGCCAGTAGTTCCCTCTATCCCGCCAAGGTGCATAAAAGAGCCTCCTCAAATGGTTACTGATGGGGTTTTATTTTTGGCAAGTTCTGTGTATTAGCATATCCAAAATACTTCAGTATGCTAGCTTCTCAATGAGATATTTAACAGGAAGAGGATCTGTACTTTTCTTCTTCAAGGTTGCATTTACACTGCGTTTTATAGATCAGTAAACCAACAGAGAGATTAGGTAACTTGCTAAAGACCACATGGCAGGCAGGTGGCAGAACAGGAACTGTAGCTTGGAAATGCCTCTTGCTCTTCTGTCTGCTGAAGAGTCAGACTACACTGACCCGTGTGAATGTAATGAGGAAGGGAGCGAGGGAGAGAGTGCACAAGAACTTCTCTCCTTTTATCACACCTTTGCATGCCCACAAGGGCCCTGACCCCTCCTACGCTGAGCCCTCTGCAAGGGGGCAGGTTCAGGAGGGATCAGGGTGAAATGTGAACTCACTATTTATCACTCTGAGAGGTCAGACCGAGAGTCTGGATGTGAGGCAGAGGCATCTTGGATTTCTTCCAAGGCTGGAGTAGCTGCTGTGGTATGTGCTGCCCAGGATTTTCCAGGGCAAATTCTGATTCAGCTGTACGTCTTATCAGAGGCTCTGCCTGAAATTTCTTTCATTCTTATCCATTCAGCTGAGGGCACTCAGGGCATCCAGACCACTAGACAATCTCCCTTCATATGCTGCAATCCTTAGACCTCAGTGCCTGCTACAAGGCAGCTTTGCAGCCAATGGAAATTGCACAGCTCTGCTGACACAGGTTTATAGCTGCTAAGGATCTGGCCTTGTATTTTGACTGTCACACACACAGCACACGCAGCACTACTCTTCCCTATGTTCATCATCACCAAGAAGATTTTGTTTAGGACTGTGGTTTACAAAGATCTTATTATAGAGAAATGAAAAGAAAACTCATCTAAAATCTGGTTACATTGAAAAATTCCAGCTGTCTTGCAATTCAATGCAGCTGTGCTATCTAGTGTCTTTTTCTCTTCCTTTTGCATCTCTTTATAGAACATTAGCTTCTATAGAAAAATGCATTTTTTTTAAACATGGTGATTTTTTTTTCCCCCTTCCCTCTTCATTATTTGCTGGCTGTTATTTCCACCAATGAAACCCACAGACTCTGACAAGAAAAATGCAAAGATATTTTGAGACAGAGGAACAGCAATGAGGAAAAAAATAGCATTCGTGAAGAGTTTCTACTGGCAATCTCTTGTCCATGATTTTTTTTTCTTAGACAAACTGTAATATGATGATATTATGCAACTGCCTTCACATATTAGAATCATTATGAGCAGTAGCTTTGTGATATCATACAGCAGGTGCTAAGAACAGTTTTTGCTTTTTCCCCAAAGCGACTACAAAATTACTTACGATTTCATTACAGAACAATCAACATTTTGTGGGGAGAAGTTTGTATTATTTTGCGATTGTGTTAGTGAGGGAAAAAAAAAAAAACCTATCTTTCTGGGGAGTTTGCAGCATTCTCAGGGTGAAAACTAAACCAAATTCATTTGTAGCCAAATGCCTACGTCCTTAGCCAGGCAAAACTCTGATGGAACTGGAAGGAATCCAATCCTCACTCAGCTCTCTGCTTTCTCTTGCAAACTCAAATCAGCAGGGCTTAGCGCATCCCACCTGAGGATTGAATAGTGCAGAGTTGTGGGCAAAATGTAGTCCTTCAGCCAAAGCTGGAGGGGTCACTAAAAGAGGAGGTCTTAACATTTATCACCTTTAGGATGAAAACAAACCCAAAGTGTTAATCAAAAAAATTCAACCTATGTGGGGTGAGGCAGGTTCACAGCCAGGCAGATCTGAAGCCCAGCCAAAGCCTTCTGAGAGTCACCAGCCACTTTCAAGCAATGCACGTCTTTTATCTTCTCTCTGGAGAAACTCTGGGGCTTAGGAAAGCCTTACCTCTGGTCAGCTCAAGTTACTCCAGCAGGAATCATTCCAGATGATTCCTGCTCCCAGAGGAAGAGACAACCACAGCCCAAGGTCTGCAGGTCTCTGCGCATGGAAGACCAGCAAGTTCATATAGAGCTGCATTTTCTTCCGAGCATCCCTGCCTGTCTCCAAGGGCAGATGGCAGCTGGACTGCCAGCTGCAGAATGGCTTCAATCGGGTTAGAAACAGAGCAGAGATTTAGTAATAATTTTTTTGAAATAAAACAGTTAGGGAATTAGAGAACTGTGGTAAAAGTCTGCAAGCCCCTGTTCCTCACCCCTTCATTTTAAAGAATGCAAAATAACCTGCAAAGACTGCAGTTCCGCTCCCCCCAACCACCCTCCCTCCCAAACCCATGCTGTGGTCTTACCCATCCCAAAAGGTAACTAATATACTGAAATGACCTTTTCCACTCAAAAAGCAAAATGTGTCCTTTGGGTCGTATTTTCTATTCTCAGAGATGCTTTGCTCTTATTTTACAAACATTTAGTACCAAGCATTCCCTTTAAAAACTGAAAACATTTAAAATAGCCCTCTGTATGTTAATGATAGACAGCAGAAGCACAGGAATTGTAAAATACAGTAAGGCAGGGTAACAGAATGGTAAGTAAATAGCTGGAACATTTTCCCTCCTATGTGAACTCCTAACGTGCAAATCACAACATTCAAAGTCCCAACAACTCTGTGTGGTTTTTGTTACATCTGAAAACAGAGATACAGATCAATTATACTCCAGAGAAAATACCTTAACATCGTTCCTTGCAAGAGTACAGCTTTGAGGAAGAGACCACACTTTCAGCAGTGGCATTCTAAATACCAATCACAGCCGATCGTGGTTTCACTGCTGCAGGAGAACACTGGAATAATATTGTTTCCCAGCCTTGGTGTCACATTAAATCAGAAACAAGGCCCGCGATAGCTGCTTTAGCCACTAGTTTCCAGAGATACTTTAGGTCTGGCTCATTGCAGCTACAAAGCAAGAGCGTTAAGTAAGCAAGCTAGGTGTTACGTGCTTACCGGCTAGGGGGTATGTGCTTACCGGTCTAGGGGGTCTCAGTGATTTTTGGTGATGCTACTTTGAAATGAATTGATTTAAGGGTTCCTCCATTTCTAAGGGACTGCTTGGGGATTTCCAACTGTTGCCAGACAGTGCACAGCTGGGGACAACAGGCCCCCTACTCAGCATAGCCTCATGCCACAGAGATACCTGGCTGTCAAACTCATGACCCTGGGCAACCGGGTGCTTTAAAATAATCTCCAAAATGAAAAATCACATGTAAAATGGCTTAAATTTGTAACTGCTCCATCACACCAGTCCACTGCGAAACCCAAACCAAACCACTTACGCTGATGGACTGGGTCAGTATCAAACCAGTTGATGTAAAAAATGCTTCCTAGCCAGCATTACTAAGTACAGCCCCCTTTGTTCTGACCTACACTTCAGCCTGACCAGGCAGGGAGCCGACTGCCCATGGGCACCGAGGGTCAATCAGCCTCCCCCGGGCAGCGCTCTGCAGCATCCCCACTGAAGACCTATGGCTCCTCTCCTTTCCCGAGCCCGATTCTCACGCTTCGCGGAATGAACAAACAGAGATTTTCAAACCATTTAATCTTCGGGTTAAGAGGCTGAGATCAGGTATATAAGCAAGCGATAAGGAACCAGGCGCTGACAAAACACACTCCTTCAGCGAGAAAACAAACGGCTCGCAGGACACGACGACCCCTACGCGAGCTGCGAGGCGCCCGGGAGCTGAGCCCGAGCTCTGCAACGCGACGGGGCCCCGCACCCGGCCCTTACAAGCAACCGGAGCTGCTCGGAGCGCTCCCCGGGCTGCCTCCGAGCGCGGCACCCCGCGGAGAGCGGCGGCGAGGCTGCGGGACGGGCCCCGGGCCGAGGCGGGCAA
>VZTU01020776.1:0-37837 GCA_013400835.1 Zapornia atra | reverse complement strand
TAAAAAAAAAAAAACACAAAAATAACCCCAAACAACAACCCACCACCATGAAAAAAATGAGCTCGCTGCAACCCCCCAGCAACTCCGGGGAATTCCTGCGAAGAGATGAATATGGATGAAAATCTATATTACCCCAGGCACCAACTTAGCACAGGATGTTTATGAAATATCCCTGAAATGTAGTTTATTTACAAATCAAGTTATCCACTTATGTGAGATACTTAAAACATTTATGTGTTTAGTGGACAGTTATTATTATTACTTATCACTTGTTAAGCACCAGGTGCTCCGTGCTGTACAAGCCACACATGTACCAAGTCAGTCCCTCCTGCCAGGAAGGTACAACCGAGGGGCCTGGTCCAAAGTCTGCTGAAGTTTTTCCTGAATCAGCCATAGCTGATGACAAGATGTTGAAGGGAATTGAGGAGAGAATAAAAGCTTTAAGGATTTTTTTTTTTTAAATTATTTTTCCAGTGGATTTGTTTATTTGTTAGCTGTATTTCTTTAGAATGCTGGCTGGATCAAAGTTCATTTCAAGGAATTTTGATCATGAAATAACTGGATCAGAAGCTGTTTCTTTCTTCCCCTTCTTACGTATTTGCATCAGAGGCTTTTTACATCCTCCTTTGAGCACCGGGCAGAAGAGATCATGTACCCGGCCCTAACAAAACCCAGTTTCACACCATTAAAAGGAGGATAAATTGGAACACTCACGGAGGACTAGACGAGCTTCAAAAGAATATTTTTAGCAAACCCCTGAGTCCTAACAATTTGTAAAATGAGAAAAAAATAAATTCCTTAGCGGTCTCCAAGCTGTCTTCCAGTACACGGCGTGTTATCTCTGTGCACTGGCACTGCACAGTATGCAAATATATTGCATTCTCCAGTTCTGTCTGTACACGCTTCTCAGTAAGGGCACACGAGCGCACCATCCCTTTCTCATATAGAAAGATATAACTATGGTAACACGATGTCAGCTGTTGCAAAATGCTGGGGTTCCTTGGGTGGGTTTTTTTTTTTTAAACAGTGACTTTATGTCCACTTTCTCACACGTATGTTAATATTTTTTGCATCCGTAGCAAACCTGTGTTCACTGAACCCTGTTTTAGAGTAGGAGAACACTCCACAGCTAGTAATCTATGCGGTGCGTGTCCTCGCTGAGCAGAAAGCTGTGTCATGCGAGACACGGAACCGAGCACGCCGCAACTTTAGGGCAGAGGGTTAGCAATTCTTTTCATGAAGAAGAATCTCTCTAACTCATCAAAAGAGAGACAGACGTTGCCCGTACAGAGTTTAAAATCACAGCAAGAACTTGTTACCCGTTTGCAACCTCTCTGGACGGAGTCTGTTTCTCCATTCAATGAAGAGGGAATCGCTCGAGGTACATGCACAACCCCTTCCCTTTTAACTGCCTCTCGCCATCCCTGAGGAAGAGATGAAATTCTGTGCTTTAGAGCAGGGTTGTTCTTTGTTTGTTGATTTGTCCCCCATTCTGTTTTACGCAGGTATTTCAAATAGAAACCACCTAATACAAATACCAGCTTTCTCAGAGAAGCCACTGTTAAACTATCAAAGGTAAAATCTGGAGTGCCTGCACTATGTATATTTTGCATATAAGGCAATTTATTTTTCTATGCCATTTCCTTTTACAAAAACATCCCCAAATAACCTCTTCCTGCCTATTAAAGTTACATTCTTTTTCGTGTAAAAGATGTGGAAAATACACATAATAGTGGTTAAGTCTGTTTTTATGTGTTATTCCTCATCAAATGTTTAAACTCTTCTCTCAGGTAATTTTGCAAGTGTTCAGCTGTATCAGAGCAGCTGATACATAGGGACTAAAGAGTCAGTAACGAGCCCCCTCAGCACAGTCCGGAATTAGGTCCTAGCCTACCAAGTTACAGAGCTTTCTCATGCATTATTTTTTTCTTCATGAATATTGATTAAGAAAATAACTTGCTAATGGGGGGGAGGGAGGGGGGAAGAAAAAAATTTGCATTTTTAGAAGGTACAGTGGAAAAGGTATTTCATTGTAACTCAGCTAAAACTGACCAACATGCATCAAAAAAAAACCCAGAACCCCTGAAATCCAAAGACAAATATTCTGTCCTTAGCTCACCCCTTTACAGTAAGGTATTACAGCCCATTTCACACTGTTTAGAGAGTCACGCTCTTTGCAGGCTGTTCTACTGTAAATATGAATGCAGCGCAGAAGAGCCGCCATCCTTCTTCACTAAATTCCCCAAACTTTAGGGAATTTAAAGCCAGACCTTTAGCAGTGTTTTAAGCCCTCTGAATATAAAATTTGCCCTTTCTCTCTTAATTAAAAACCAAAAAGGGGAAGCCCCCCCAAACCTTCCCTGATTGTTTTAAAGAAGTTCATCACATCAATGGTGATGGGATGAGTGTATGTTTTAAATATATAATTTCTAAACATACATGCTTTGCTTTCAAGAGGAGCTGGGCAGAAACGGGTGGTAGGATTTGTGGTCTCTGTTATGGAGGACGTCAGATTATATGGTCTCTTGTGTTTTTAAAATTTATGAATATAGAACTGCTCCAGTTATCTATGAAGTCATTGTCCTTTTGAGTTCAGGGAGGTAAAAATGAAGTCAAATTAGAGGCTTTTAGAAAAATACCCTTTATTTGGTACTTACTGGGGAGGTGTCATAGTTGTTCTGTGCCCATATATATGTATGAAAGGTTGCTTTAAATGAGGCTTTTTAACATTAGGGATTCACCTCCTGTAAAGTTAGATTATTACATAAACAACCTCTTGAGAGCTGATTTTACATGTGAAAACTGACATGGCACAGCACACTCAGAGGAGCTGGAAGCATGCATGCTCAACCTATGTAGAGACATGTTTGGGGTTTTTTTAGGGCTCTTTAGCAAAAATAGCTTGTATTTACAGTGAAATAAATCGCCTGCCTTTAATGGTCATTTTCCCAAAGCGTCTGCTGAAAAGCTTTCGTCCACGTGCTGCACCTGCTAAAATCAGATTAAAGAACAACCAAAGCTCTTTTCTAAAGGGTCCATGTCTGGGGGGAGGGTGGGGAATTAAAAAAAGGAATCGCAATCAGAAAGACTTTTTAAGAAGTATTTTGTGGTTCTAAAATGGGAAACTGAAAAGCTAAGTCTCTTTTTTTAATGAAACAAGGCACTAAAATAAGACCAAGATAATAAAGCCAGCAATAAAAATCAAGTTAACAGCTGTCCCTTGGTTAAGGTTTAATTCAAAAGATAAGAAAGTTTGTAACCAAATTAAAGCCATCACTATACCTAGCAATCCTCCAGTGGCAGTGGAGTACTTTGCAAAGTACAGATCTTTGCATTCTGCTAATTTTTCCGGGTAGAAATGCAACATCCTAGTTCAAAGAATAGGTGTTTTAAGGTTGTTATTGCGTAAATGCTGAAATACAGTATTTATTGATTATTAACTTGGTGATTGAATATTAGGGAATGAATGCTCGGTGCGCAGTATGTGTCCTGACTGAAAGGTAGAAATGAAGAGAAATGAAACTCTGATGGACAGAATGTTTGTTTCGGTAATTACTAACAAAGCCAGCTGTGATGTACCTAAAAAGGACAAGTTATGTACCATTTCTGCTTTAAATACTACATCTGCTTTCAATATTTGTGGTCAGTTCAGGTCTCTGTGCAAAGTTATTTAATGCTGCCGTTTGTTGTGTAACACCAATGTATTCTGTGATACCAGAGTTCTGCCAGTTCAAAGGAGATGGCCCTATGGAGCATCTTTTTCATGTCATGGCTTTTGCTAGAGGCTTTTGTTTAAAGCATGCTTCCAGCACACTGTCTTGTCTCTTCCACTCTCTCTCCTGCTTGCATGTGTGAAATAGCAAAGTAATTTGCAATATAAATTACAAAATCAACTGTTGAGTTTACAAATTGAATATGCATGAAAATATTGCATAATATTACTACCTTCCTCAGTGCAATATAGGTAAATATGTCTGAAATGTGTGTTGGTGGCAGAGTGGATATTTATGTACTGTAGATATTAATTACAGTTGGGCTAATTTAAAGTTTCTGTTATTAATTCCTTTATAGTTTCACTGCCATCAGGATTAACTGCAGCCACCTACAAGAACAACCATTTGGTAATATTCTTAATTACATTGAGGAGACATTCTCCTTACAGTTAAAACAATGCTTTAGCAAGCGCCTTCTAGTCTCTTGTTTATTCAAAATAAATATTAGCCCATAAAGAAGGAGAGAGATACCAATGCTCTGAGAATAAAAATGGGCCGTAGGGACTTAGACTAGCAATGATTTTGGTGAGTGCTTAATTTCTTGTTTGGTTGAAAAAAGACTGGATTGGCTATTGACAGGTCCCTATCAATAGGCAGACCCCAGAGGTCTGGCTATTTGCAAATGGCCTGATTGACTTGTCCTTAATAGACATATAATTGTTGACAAATACCTTCCAATAGACTGTGGCAGGCATGGCCAGGCAGACAAAAGAGGCTTCTCTACGACAGAGATCCGAGCGGAGCGATTCGAGAGACGCGGCACCTTAACCAGGAAATAGCCGGCTTCCCCAAAGAAGCTTCTAGAGTGAAACCTGTAAAATCGACCCCATTTTCTACCTCCAGCAGCTGACAGCCAGCTCAGACATAAAAAGCAGCATTGTCCGACGAGCGTGTGGGATCCATTCAGGGTGTCCCTTCTTCTAAGCAACTTCAAAATACATCTTAATTGTAATGTACATCTTAATTGTAACAGTAAACCTATGCGATTAAGCCCCCCCTTTTCCCAGGGTCTGTGGATTTTAAATATACAACTGGATTTTTTCCTATTACTGCTTGCTCTCTCTCAGGTACTTTGTCCTTAAGCATCCACCCCTGCTGTTATTAGGGACAGGATCCCAGGGTAGGTGGACCTTCTGCTGTTCTTAAATCCTAACATTTCCATCAATTCATTAAATAATGTAATGATACAAATTTTTACAAGCAGAAAAATCGAGTGCTTTGACTAGAGGCGCACAGTTGTGAAGCTTTCCTGTCTCCATTGATTCTTGCAGCCATTGTGGGTGGTTGCTGCCTCTGAAAACAACATTCAAAAATGGATGCTTAATGTTGGTCACCTATTTGTGAAAATTTTGGCTGACTTTCCAAGGCATCTCCAGAAACCTGTGGTGGAGCTTGCAGTCTACATGTAAGGATTTGAGTCTAAACACAGCCTCGTTTTGTGCAGTGCCTTCACACACACACACAATTCTAAGCGAGAGTTAAATAATACATTTACTGTGCTATTTTCTGTGTTAAATAACAGCGCAGAAAAGAAAACGAAGATGTGTAGGCAAAGGAAAAAAAAAGATAATAAACTGCATTTATCTGTCCTCAAGATAATAGTTCTATATTAGATATGTTAGGGAATTAATTACATGGATTTTTAGAATGTTTAGTACATTATAGGCATTGCAATACTTGTCACAAGACAAAAGGCCATTGAAATGATGCAGTACAGCCTTAGGCAGCCATAAAAGAACAAATTGTTCAAGTTCGTGCATCAGTGTGAGATCCAAAGAACCCTGGCTCCAAGAAAAATAGCAGTGAAATTTAGAGATGTACCTACTCTCTGGATTGCCCCAGCAGTGGCCTGAAACCTGGACTCTGTCCTTTTAGTCCTGGGTTTGGTGCACCTGCCTCTCCCTGTCAGCAGCAAGGTGAGAAATCGCTCTTGAAAGTTTGTAGGATTTCTTCCCTTGGTCATTTTGGATTTAGTAATGTCTTTCCCCTTGGGATACAGTGCTTGTCAGGTAGAGGTAACACCCTTATCCAGTGGCATAAGTGACTCGCAGAGAGAAGACAGCGAGGTGGGGGAGGAGGGTCAGGAATGGTGCTCCTTAAATCTCAAAGCTACTGTCTTCAGCCTCCCACCTTTAAGCTCCCCCCATCTCTTTCCTCCCAAACTAATAAAAACAACCATTAAAAAAGAGAGAAAAAAACCCCACCCAAAACAGTGGAGAGACCGTGATCACAGAGGCAAGCAAAGTAGGTTACAAATTAGTGTGACACCATCAAGGTGACACTGTAGACAACCTCTGACACCCGACACAAAGCTGAATGCCTTGTGCCAAAAAGACCTTGAGCCTTGTCTTTGATTCTTATTGATCAAATACATAGATTAAATACAGTATCAGATGGCAAGGCTAAAGCCTGGGATTCTGCATACTGCGAAGACCCTCAGACATGAAAGAACAGATATACAACAGAGATAGAGACACAGAGAGAGAGATAGAATAATTGTATTGTGAATAAACAGATGTAGGATGAGGCAGGCAATTTTATCTGGCAGATGGGCAGGGCTTTTTGTACTTACTGCACTTCTTACAGGTCATGAAATCCAAATGCCAATAATATTAGGAATAAGGGACAACATTTTTAACGGCATTTTTGCAATTCCCAAACATTCCTGAGCATGTGCATCCTGCGAGCAGCTGCTTCAAAATGGTGTGCGCGCTTGTGTGTGTGTGTGTATATGTCCATTAATTCAGAATTACTCCAATTACGAGCTTTTGATGCTCCAAACCCCTCTTTCTAACCCAAAAGAGATGGAGAGCCCTCGGCCTGTCCAATCAGATCATTTTCCCTCCTGCCTGCAGCAGATGTAAGCAATTTACTTTTTTATTTCTGCATATTCAGTGTGAGCGGAGCTGTTGGTGACTTCTCACCCCGGAGCCTGCAGGATTCTAACCCTATCAAATTAAAGCATTTTGCTCACTTATTCCCAAGCGCTCGGCTGGTGCTTAGCAGGCCTCCCGCTGCATAGCAATGGCGGGCGTTCGTGTCCGCTCATACCCTGAGCCTAATCAGAGATTATTAAGGAAAATATACAGTGCTTTAATTTGATGAGACTGGTTATAGGTACTGCAGTTAAAGGTCACACTCTTGCGTGTATCTCCCTCAGTCACTGTAATATTTTCCTCTCGCTTGACAATCCTCAGCTCCAAACAATAGGCCAAGGAGACACGTTTATTTTTGTCACGCTGTGATGAGCTCAATAGGGACAAAAATGAATTATTTAAAGTTCGCATAAACAAACAACCCCAGGCCAGGTTCCCCCTTAGCCCACTCACCCCCTCTGCATTTTTGTGCACATGTGTGCACGCACACACTTTGTCTCTCTTGACTTTAAAGAACACGCGATAAAAACCTTCCTCATTTGGAAAGCGAAGCCATTGAGATGTCAAGTCCAGACACAATGGCAGCCGGTGGCCACTGCCTGCTGTTGGCTGAGACCCTCTCCATCCGAGCCCTGCAGAAGTGCCTGGGTACATCCTGGTATCAGGTACCTGGAAAGGACTTTTGAGCTGCTTTAGCTCTGAAAGCTTTCCCCACCCAGAAGGGGGAAATGGAGTTATCTGGGGTGAAAGAAAACATGCCCAAGGTCTGACGAGGCAGGCTCCCCAGCCTCCTGCTTCCAGAGTGGGAGCTGAAGGGGTTCAGCTCAGTTCAGTGCAATGGGAAGGTTTAGGGAGTGAGGACATCAACTCCAACTTGCCCGCCTGTGCCATAGTAATCAGCTCGTAGTCTTGTCTAAATTCACACTGCTTCTAGAGAGGCCTTGCGGGTGTGGAGAGGGGGGAAGGGAGGGGATACAACAGTTTTCTTCTGTCAGCCTTAACTCTGCTGCCATTTGTTAAAATAGCGAGGTGGTTTAGTCTCTTGTAAGAGCTGTGTGGTGGGGAGGGAAAGAGTGAGCCAGTGAGAGATGGGTGGGTTAATTCTAATCTCCTTTTGAGCCTAATGGTTTGAGCATATGTGTCCATGCAGCAGACCAACAGCAGGCTTATTTACCTCCAAAATTTACATGAGAATTGCTTTATGCAGCTGTATGTAAAAATTCAAACCACACAGTGTCACTGTATCACACAGGTCAATCCAAAGCCCAGTGGCATTATAGCACAAGACAAAAGCCTCACCACTTCACCAGGGTTTCCTCTAAGACTGAAAGTTCTTCGATTAAAAATGAAAAACAACAACAAAAATGTGAACCTATTTCCACTGCTGCCCCCCTTCCAGATTCCCTCTACTCTCCTTAAATGCAGCTAAAATTATGAGGACCTGGAGCCTGATCCTGCTTTTGCCTGTCTCAGCAGGCTGCAGGGAGGGCTGCAAAGGATGTCAGAATTGGGCCAGCTTCATTTTGTGTCTGTGAATAATCCCGTTAGCTGATCCCCAGGCATAGACTTTTTATATACACATTACTGATGGGCAAAGGCAGAAGTGTTCACGGAGGTGTGGTTTCAGTATTTATCCTAAACAGAGGCAGACAGGCTCAGGCTGCTTGGGATGCTACAGGCATCCTGGTCTGTCTGGTAAATTGCTTGTGATTGCCTGGTTGTTGGGTTTGTTTTTCTCCCCCCAGTTTGAAGGGTCTGTGATATCTCCAGCAAAGCCACAGCTATATGTGCTGTGGAAATACATGTTATATGCATTTCTTCAGAGAGATGGGGAATCGTGTGCCGCAGGTGAAATCAGGATCTTTCAAAATCACCTCAATTATATTGTGCTGTGCTGATGGTCTCCCACCTTCCGCTGTACAAAAAGCCACTCTGCTTCAGGACCCCTAATTCTAACTGTTTCTGAACCAATCTGATAAGCTCTGACTGGTAAATCTGACCAGTATTTCTAACATGAACATGGTCAGATAAAGCATTAGCAGACTCTGCAGTGGAACTCCCTCAGAAAATGCAAAAGTATATCAAGGGGAAAAAAAAAAAAGTTACCTGCACTTTTTAAAAACTTCATAAAAACTTTTTCTGTGGAGGCTTGGGACAGTTCTTATTTTAGTCTGAACCAATTATTCAGCCTTAATACCTGGACCCTGGTATGCTTCTGTCTTTGATCAGAAAGAACTTGCCTGAAGGCCAGCTCAAGAGAGGTTCAAAGTCAAATGCTTTGATTTAAACCACTCTGCTCCCATCCATGAAAGAAGATGAGAAGAAGCTCTCTAGTATAAGACACAGATAAGTGCAATGCAGCATGTCACATGCAGTATTACAACGCAAAGCATACGAAAAGAGATGTTTCGAGGAGCAGGGTGCTTAAAACACAAATCAGCCTAACAGTCTGGTGGTTTTGGCAGTGGTGAAACACCCTAGGGATCACAGCAAAATTTTCGAGCCTGTGAGAAACTTCAGATATTCCACAGCAATGCAAGAAATAGAGATCTTCAGCCCTATCATGAAGATTAAGATACTTGTGGTCTGAGAGCCTTTGAAACAACATTTATAAGGGACTGCAAAGAATGTACAGAGGATGGGATGCTGCTGGACCATTTCAGTTGCCTGACCAAACTTTCTTTGAGACATTTTGCTACATCACTCCAATTAATCATTTAGCTACATGACTACAAAGACTTTTCCAGAGCACACTACAGACCCCAGCCCTAGTATCTTATGAACAGTAGGATACCTACTGCCTGGCATGGAAAGGGATGGGACTCAAGCCCAGAAATCACCCTGGATTTTGCACAAAAGCAGCAGTCTTCTGACAGCAGTCAGAGTTTGTACTCCTTTCCTACTTTCCTCAAGTACCTTGATAAATATTTCAGCCTTTGAACCCCTACACACACACAAAAAGAAAAAAAAATTCTCCTTGGGCTTCACATAGGAAATGAAATGCAGGAAACACAATATCAAAATACAGCCTTCCACTAACAGTGTCACCATTTTATTGCTGGGGTTGTAATCACTCTTCAGGGGAGATCATTTCCGCACCATGTGCAGCAACATGGCAGGCAGGCTGCAAATACAGGAAGATGATTTTCCCCCGTGCCATTCAGAACTTCACTTTGTTGACAAGAACTAAGGGAATGAAAAGGAGAAGGGCTTTTTCAAATATCTTTTTCCACTTCTGGTGAGTGAAAATAACTTTCCTTTAACTATCAGTGCTGTGGTGAATACATTTAGTCACTGTATCCTGCTGGGTCTTTTCACTGGGGGAAGTTTTGATGGCAGAGCCCTTCTTTTCTCCACTGTCTGGTATGTTAGGTATTTTCCTATCTTCTTCTTTTCATTAATTTGCCCCATCTGTCCCTTTTGGTGTCCTGGTCACTCAAACAGGAGAAGCCCAGAATTAATTGCCACATAATACAACTCTCAAACTAAAGCAGATTTGATTTTTTATTGGGATGGGACCTGGGACCTCTTTGGAAGGCAGCTTTCCAAACCCCATGCCCACCAGTGTACCAGTGATTTCAGCAAGACTGCCTGTGTGTGAGATATTTGCTGGCCAAGAACTCCTTTCAAGATGTAACCTGATGAGAAAACAACTATGGTAACATGCTGCAGCGCTGCTGTGCCACACCTTGTGGTATCATACACCATGCTCACACCCTCCCAATAATCAACATAAAAATATCTTGATTTAGAGATTTTTTTCCTCATTTTGACTATCAAGACTTATCCCTTCTTTTCAGGCTCCAGAAAGATTTATTATGAATGTATAATCCTATATGCAAAAGAAAATGAAAACCTACATGCAGAAAAGCGTGCTGGGGCTGAGGAGATGCAGTACAAGGATCAAACCATCAGAAAAGTAAAACACAGAGGAGGAGGGTAAATAAGAGCAGGAACAAGAAAACACAAGAGAAAGAATAATTAACAAACACCATGTGCTATATAGAGAGTCCAGCTCATAAAAAGTAAACATCTCTGCTTTCAAAGTAATTCTGGAGGTTTTGAGATGAGAATGATGAGAAAATTTCCAAGGTGCACCTCAGATGTTTGGTGCTCAACTCCATGGAAGACCACAGCTTGCTGCCATCAGCCAAACACATCTTCCAAGAAGTGAAATAAAATTGGAACACAACCTACCCTGTTAAGCTTTCCAGCCAGGCCAGCAAGGTGCTGTTTTCTGCTTATCAAATTCAAGTTTTGTGACTGCTGCTTGCTAAGTTGCTTCATCTAAACCATGGCTTATCAACTCCATATACTTCCAACACATAGTAGAAATGCTCCAGGTAAAATACGGGGGGAAATTTGACACGGCTTGTAATCTATCTAGGTGAAAGGCACTGTAGAAATCAAGGTGGAAGGAAGAATAGTTTCCTGGTGCAAAAATTTCTGACATGTCCTCTCCCAGAGAAGGATCTCTGCTTTTTAAGCATGCTGCCAGCCTCTGCCTTTGGTAATGAGCAAAAACCAGTTCAGTGCTACTCCAGTATCATTAGATTACACCTCTGGTAGCCACTGGTTTTTGAAAAAGCACAACCATGGCACAACCTTCCTGCCGAGAGCGGTAAACCTACATGGACATTACAAAAGAGCTCTTAAAACCCCTACAAGTTGTCATGAGCCAGAAAGTGAAGAAAAAGGGTGAGAGAACCTTGAGAATACATTGAGGTTTATTAAATGTCACGGTGAGCCTTACTGACCTTGGACCACTTGCGTAGCATGTGTGTGCACACACCACTGACATGTTTTCTTCTACAGCAATGGGCCAGGCAGAGCTGGGTTTTTGACTGTGCCATGACACTCTGGAACTGAAGTAGGGCTTCACAGTTCATAAGGGTGGTGTTAAAGAAAAACGTATAGCACTTTGGAAAAGAAATTAAACAATCACAATGTAACTTAAGTGAATGGAAAGAGAACGAGGGAAGAAGAAAGGAAAATTGCTATGTGCAAAAGGATGGTTTGAGAATGAAGAAAATTCCACAAGCCTAAATAAACACCTTACTTTTATTTTCTCTTATGAGTGGCAAAGTCAAACATTGGGTAATGACAAAGACATCGTAATTTAGTAATATACTTCCATCTAAAACCAAAACAGAATTAAAATGCTGATGCATTTTGGCCAGGAGACTGGATGATCTGTAGCTGAGAATGAACACACAAAATTGCAGGTCCAGTAGCAACTGTCAGTAGCTAATAGAGCTAGCAAAGTGGTGTACTATAATACGGGGAGGGAATAGCAGTACCTATCCCTTTTGTATCTACTTCTTGTACCTTGTAGTATCATTTTCTTCTTCTTAGAGTAGATAAAGGGGATTTAGGGAAGACCTGTCAGTCAGACCTTAATAGCTTACTAGATTTTAGAACAAATTTGAAGAAAGAATCAAAAGGACTAAAGGGCAAACATTTTTCGTATGGGTTTCCTGAAGCTACACTGTGTCAGGCTATCCTGAGAGGTTTTTTGATAAAAATTATTTTTGTAAATTAAAATTTGTAAAATCTATCCAGTCTTCATTAAAGTATTTCATAAGGTGCCACTTGGGAGCTGCCTAGTTCACTGGGGTAAAATAGAGAATTAGTCAGAACTCCAAGGTCTGGGTTGGTGACAGGGGAAGTGAAGATGTAATATGCTGCAGGGGGAAATATGGGGCTGGGGGGGAAGATATTAGGGGAGTTCCTCAAAGATCAGCCTTTGGACTGATCTCATTTAATGGTTCATTAATAAACTTGGCACAAAAAGTAAGAGTGTAAAAATGAAATTTGCAGATTGTACAAAGTTGGGAGGCACCATCAACACAAACGAAAAATCGCAATATCATACAGGAAGAATTGGATGACCTTGAGGACAGAAGTAATAGAAATGGGATGAAATTGAACAGTACAAAATGCAAGGTCATGCACTAAAGGACTAATAATGAGAATTTCTGCTAGAAGCTGTTGGGAATGACAAAGGAGGAGAAAGACCTGGGTTTGCTAGTTGATTACAGGATAAATATGTGCCATAATATAATGCAACTGAAAAGGCAGATGCAATCCTAGGATTCATCACCTGTAATAGTGCTAATAACGAGAGGAAAATATTAATGCTACTACACAAAGCACTAGTAAGACATTATCTGAAATACAGCATAAATTCTAGTTACCCATGCTCAAGAAGGATGCATGCAAATTGGAACAGAGGGTGCAAAGATGACTATTACAATGATCAATGAACTGGAGAATATCTGAGAGGAAACTAAAGAGTCTGCTTGTTCAGTCTACCTAAATGATGGCTTAAAGAGACACAAATATAATTCAGGAATAGAGTGGCATACCAGCTATAAAAGGATATAGATGTGCAGGGGTGACCCAGGTAGAAATGACTACAAACTGGCTTTGAGTTCACATAATTTGGGAATGACAAAGTGTTTCTAGCCGTTGGAGTAGCAATTCCTGAAGTGACCTTCCAGTGAGTGTAGTGGAGGGAAGAAATCCCAAACCAAAATACTAAAATGCATGCAAATAGTTTTAAAATATAATCTGACCAGATTATATTTTACATACATAATAAACATGGTGGCCATGGGGCGGAGAAGTGGCTTTGATATTCCAGACACATGTTCTTAGGTTTACAAGTAGTCTTTTGTATTATTCATTTAAGGCCCAGGAAGACAGGAAGAGACATCACTTCCAAAAGACTAACACCAGAAAACAGGAGACTTAACAACATGAGAAGAAACTTTTAAAGATATTTAGTCAAGTTAGTATCTTGAAAAGATAGTGAAAAACTTTAGTTCACATGTATGTCATATCCTAAATCCATTTAGGGAAAGATACTTTTTTTTTAAGCTGAGAATAACTATGGATAAAAAAAAATAAATAAAGTGTTCTCACTCTAAGATCCTGCTTGCCAGCAGTAACATATGCTCTTTGGTTTTCTCTGGAAATATGTCTTGACATCAGTAATTTATTAGAATTCTTAGATTTGGTTTCCTATGACATAAATAAGCTATTAGCACCCGTATAGCACACCGAAGAGAGCTCTGGTTTTTTACAGACTTAATTTCATGAGAAAGCAAATACAAATAAAATTGTAAAACAATCTGGCAGTATCTAGGGCTCAAATCACTGTGCTTTATATACCAAAACAAAGCTTGGGTGACATAAAACTCTTTTTTTCAGTTCTGCCCTTTTTATATACAACAAGACATTAAAAAACCAGAATTTTCAAAAGGCCAGATAAAAAAAAAGACTAAACAAAAAAACAGGACCACCAGGAGACATCACAGGAGGAAACAAATAAGAAAGTATCCATCTGAAGATTCACCCAGAAAATCATTTTACAACAGTTTGTGAGAAATAAGGAAGAGCTGAGAAGGACCAACTCATGAGAAAGCACATTTTTTTTTGTTGGCTGGAAGGGTGAGTATTGACCTGATGGCTTTCAACACTGTATCTAACTGCAGCATATGATCTCCTCAACTTCATAAATACACAAGTCCTAAAAACTTTTCACCCCAAGCATTACAATAAGTCACTAAAAATGGAATCATTTAGCAACTGCTACCGTAGTACATCAGTAGGGTACTAATGACAGTTCCAGTGCTGGGACAGGGCACGTTTCTTGTTTCTTAATCTTGGATGGAATTTTTCAGAAAATCAGTTTCTTTGCTGAAACACATAGACTCAAACTGACTGCTGTTAACTGTAAATTCTAATAGATTTAAAAAAAAGAAATCAGAAAAGTCTAGATGCATGCTTTCAACATTTTAACCATATACTTTCCATTTCTCTCCAGGCAATATTATCAGTCCAAATATTGTTGAAACACATTAAAAAATAACATGAAAACAACCCAAGTATTTTTGATACAAGTCAAGAAAATAAAATTTTTTATAATGTAATGCACTTTTGTGGGAGGATTGATTCTTGTGCAAAATATTTTTCCCCCAATTATCATAAATATCAACTAAGTCCTATTTTAAGATTGTTTCTTTAATCTTATTTACTGGATGAGAAAAATCAGTTATTCATCTGCTCTAATGAACAGTTGGAGGGGCAGAAGGGGAGAACACTGCTGGAGTTTAGACACCTAAACTGGCCATTGCTGCTTGCACTTAGCAAATAATGATGAAATGACTCTTCTATTGTCTAATGGATGCCTAAGACCAGTGGAAGATATCTGTGACAGGAATGCTATTGGAGCCTTACAAGAAAACTACTGGGAAGTAAGGCTACATATAAAATATATAGGTATACACAAAGAGGCATATAAGTAAATAAATAGGTAATAGGTATAAGTGTAGTCAAATGACCTGAATATATGAACACATTCCTGCTTTGAGATGGTGTTCTTTATTAGGGATGTTCTTGCTTATTTGAAACCTCAGCTAAACGTTACATTAAGAAATGTTCTTTAATTACAAACATGGCAGGCAGCTACAGTTATTTCTTTCTGCATTGACACGATAACATTATCTCTCTGTAAATTCTTGATTCACTTTCTAAGGTAACTGGAATGGCTACAGGTCTGTGTAATAAGGAAATGTGGGGATATGCGGTAGAGTGCTGCTGACTACTTATTGATGTAGGAGAATAACCTCATGCAGTGGAATTCAATTTGCCCATTTACATGGACGTGCCTCGGATGGGAAGTGTCACTGTTCTGCCTTGCCAAGCACTACAGCTCCTGCTATGGAAACACAATGAAACCAAACAATTAGTTAGAATTATTGCTCTTAAAGAAAACTGATTTGCTTGTCTGTCTTCTAAGAAAAACTCAGTTACCGTATACTATCAACCTTGGCTTGACTGGCAGTGATTTTCCTGGTCTAGTCTGCTGGGAACTTTAAATGAACATGAGCAATTATAAACCCAAAGTCTTCAGCAATTTGTAGGCATTATCTCAGGATAATTGCCCTGAAACGTTCACATTGCAAAGCAAAGGTAGATAATTTAAAAATCCATCTTTCTCTGTCTGCACTACAAGTTGGGCATAACACTCTTCCCTCCTGCGGGCCTTGTAGTAGTATAATAAAGCTGGAATTGGTCCTTTGAAAATGTCTATTGCTGTCTTTTAGAAAGCAAAGAGGCCAAATCTGAGTTTAACCTTTTCTGGCTTTATTATTTTTATAAAATGAAACTCAAGTCATTTTCTGGCACAAACAGAGAAAAACTGGAATATTAAAAGTCAAGGGAACAAACCTGCCCTGAGGAGCTCTGGTCCAATGACATCCATTGCAAGAAAGCTCTCCTGTTCCTTGGGTAAGATGAGTACCCCTCAGAAGGAAACACTAGGTCTTAACCTCCTCGTGACTGCCTGTACACTAACTGAACTTCATATTTTCTGGGAGTTTTACTTACAAGCTTCTGAAAGTGCTCATAAGTGCTCAGCGCTCTCTCTACAACTGGAGACAACCTCCTGAGAAGTGCTGAAAGTATCTCTCTCCTCATGACTCACACAACTGCCTCATCTGTAGGTGGTTTCCTCAGTTCCTTGCCCACATCCTACTGAGCAGGCAACTGAAATGTATTCATTGCCTTACTGATTTATAACAGCTCTTCCCTCTGTGCAAGGAGGGAAGATTTTTTATGGCTTATGAGCAAAACATGGTGATCTCTGAGCTCCTCCTGCAAAGAACTAGCAGGAAGAAGGCTGTTTGGAGTGAGGAGAAACAGAAAGGCTCACACACTCCAAATTTTTTGGAAAGCTTTTAGGTAAAGAAGCCATCACTTTTTTTTTTTCTTGGTGGCATATTCAAACCACACAAAAACCCCTCAGTGAAACAGGACTTTTGCAAAGCCACAAAGCTTGTCTCAGTGAAAACTGACATCTGAGAGAGAAGGAAAAGACACCCCAGAGCAGAAACACCTGATACAGTAGGTGTCCGTTATATCAAAACTAAAGCAGTCCAGCTCAGCATTATACAAAGAAGGCATTTGCCAAACAAGAAATCAAGTCATTAGAATGCTGGAAATCTTCAGTGGATGCTTTGGGTATTCACCCAGTACCCTTCAATTTGGAGTCCTTACTTTCCTATAGAGAACGGGAGGAAATTCAATGAACAAGCATTACTGCCAAAGAAATACCCTTGAAATATTCTGAGATTCCGTTGATTCTCAATTGTGCTGATCTTGGGAGAAAACTTGAATTCAAAAGACTGATCCAGTTCATTCCACCACTCATGGTTAGTCTGTGAACACCACAAGAAGACTGGGACTTGAAAACATGGTTCCTTTTGCATCCATATCCCTTTTTGCTCCTTCACTCCATTGTTTTTTATGCTCAGTTTATACTATAAAATTGCAAAGTACTGATGTTGACATGCTTCATCAAACCATTTGGGAGTCAATAACACAGTCATTCCTGCTGACAATCACAAATTTATTACTTTAGTTTCCTTTTAAAACAGGACTTTCTCTCAGGCAGGGTTCCATTCTGTGCAGCGCTGGAAGACTGCAGAGCAAGACAGGGTATCACCAGCTGTGCTAAACACATGGTCAGATCAGACCAAAGGGAAGTGGACACATATTGTTCCTTAGCCCTGCACTGTCCAGTGCCATAGCTGTCCAAGTGCACTCATTCTTCCAGGCCCTGGAGAGTTGGCTCTTTTCTTTTTCCCTTGATTTCTTTTTTTCTTTCTTTTTAAATAATTGAGGCACAGAGTGAACAGGGGAGAGGAGAAAAGGGGAGTTATCAGCAAGAGGGCCAGCTGAGTGAGGTTGGTGACCTGATTTCAAGCATACTGGGGGTACTCTGTGACCCCTGTAATTTTACTGCCTCCTGAGTTATCGCTTGTGATTTTCACTGGAGTGAAATGATACATCAGGGAACAGTAAGGATTCCAGCAGCCCACAGACAGGCAGAATACAAAGTACCTACCAAAACAGCTGGCATACCTCTGGCAAAGAAATATTTTTAATCCTTTTGAATGGAGACTCTAACTGCCTATCCAGATCCCCTAAGGCTTTGTTAATTGAAAACGCTAGAGAAGGCACCTTTTTTTTTTCCCCCTTCTTACAACTGTGGGACTAGCTCACAGTGCAGAAGATCCACAGGCTTCTGTAATGTAGCTCTCAAGGAGCTTAATCCAGATTTAGACATCCTGTTCCACATCAGAATTGTGGAACAGAACTTGTTCTGCACCTAGACCTGTTTTCCTTAATGACTGTACAAAAAACCTTGCTTGATTCAATGATTCCGTGCTCATTGGAATCCCACAAAATAGGATGGGCTATTAATCTCAGGTAGTTTAGCAACAATGCAGTGCCTTATTAGAGACTGGATCATTTTAAAAAACAGTTTCAAGGAAAATACTCATCAAGAAGGAGCTAATGTCAGAAGAGATCTCTCATGGAAAAAGAATGGAAACAGGATAGATATACTGTCTTTTGGGTGGAACTTCAACTTGCTTAAAAACTAGTTTTCTGCAGTGTCTGACCCAGCCTTTAGGTTCATCATGTCTATCTTAAAAAAAGTAAAAGCAAATATGAAATTTAAAATATATGCTACATTCTGCTTTCAAGTTTAAAAAATGGTACCTTTTTGAAAAACTGTCGAAGTCCTGTTTCATTTCTTGTTGGAAAGGGAAAAATAGTCTTTATTTCAAATCAGTTGAAAAGAGCAAAAGGTAAAGTGACAGAACAGAGAGGGTTATATACACTTCCCTTTACACAGAGATAAATGCATTGAAAAACTTTAACCAAGACACTTCTGGCAAGATCTCTTGCTTGAATTGAAAATGCATTTTCTATTTAAAAAGTTGAGGCAAGGAAGTCTTGACTGAGTACAACATTCACACACCTTTTTAAAAACTGGTACAAGCTGAACATGTAATTCCAAATCCCTCTGGAAAAGTCCTATAAAATTATTATCAAATAAATATAATTGTATAGTAATGACAGGAAACCATCTGTGAAATTGACTGGAGAATTAGTTCCCTGATAGCAAATGCAGACGGCAAGGTAAAAAGTGCTGTAGAAGTTTGTCCCCTCCAAAATGTGAATATTGTTAATCATTCAGTGACAGATTTCTTTCTTTCTAGTAGATTAATGTGTGAAGAGTCTGCACCAAAAGTGTGTACTGAATTCCTTATATTTTTTAGTGAAGATACCCAATCCAGATCATAACAGCGATGGCTTCTTTCTTATTCAAGTGCTTGTAAGAGTATTATTTGAATGCTCATATCAGTGAATGCTGTTGCATGGCAATTAGTAACATGGGCACCTGTTCCATCTATTCCTCCATTTTTCCAACCACCGATTCATTTTGTTCCAGCCAGTTGTTTCCCACCACATGACAGCACGTGCATTGCAAGTGGCATAGGAGAGGTTTGAACCAATGGTCTACACCTCACAAAATAGTTAAGCAGCTCCGATGGCCTAATGACACCAACAGGGAATTGTTGGAGCATCCCAAACAAGCAGAAGATCAGATGCTCCTCTACAGAGCACAGGCAATGGGAACTATCAAGCATGGATCTTTATTGCAATATTTGGTCCTTCAGATCACAACTAAAACTCAGGTTTCTAATACAAATTTGTGTGAACGTTTCTCTCCCTCCATTGCCTTTGCAGAGCCCTTTGGCCATTTCAAGTTAGATCCTTAGGGTTTAATTATTAGTATGACAAGCAGAGTTTCCACAGATGTGAAGGGGTGGGGTGCAGTGGTGAAGTGGGTGGAGACATCCCACCTCAAGGGTGCACAGGCAGTAGTAATGCCTTTCCACATTTCCCAGCTGGCCTGTAGTCCTGATTGTACCTTCACTGTCCCAGCTCTCTTTGGAGGGTGCAATGATGGTTTTGGACCAGGGGCTCCCCTGTGATATGGGAGCACTTACACTATATACATCAACACTGTGGGGAGCAATAGGTAGCTTTTTAAGCATATGCATCCATGTGTATCCACACATTGACCTCTTAGTGCACCTTTCCATTTTGATCCTTTTAAAGTTCAAGACCTATGCTTTAGGCTTTGGCATGAGATGAGAAAGTCAGCATCATTCGTAGGCAACTCTGCTATGTCCCCTATCCCCATGCTATTTACATACTACTCACCATTGGAATACTACTGTATGTAGCAGACAAAACCCCACTATTTCATTGCCTTAAACAGGAAAATGTTTTCAACTCCTGTATGCATTCTTGCCTAGTTCATAGCTTGATTTAATTTTACAAGGCAAGAGCTGGAACAATTATCTGATTCTTCATGTACAGCAGGCTTTCAGTGGTCATTTCTGAAGTTTTACTGGTTCGTAACCTCTGTAATCAGAAGACCCAGTTAAAAAAAAAGAAACTAAGTGAACAGGCAGGAATCTGTTCATATTATCCTTTCCTAGCTGTCCAGGCTTTCATCCTCTTTTCTCCCACACATGCCCTTATTGCTCTGCTACTCACCCACCAATGAGGGTCTGTCAATGGCAGTGAGAGGTCAACATCAAAGCACTTTCAGAGCTAGCAGCTTGCAGCTAATGCTGGCATTATGGAGAGAAATAGAGAGAGAGAGAGAAGCATAGGGATTGAATGAATGGCCCTCTCATATAGAAAGAGACTGAAGAATAGAACAAAACCTCCTATTCTCCCACTCTTTATAATACTCCTGGGCCGAGTGTGCGTATGTGGTACACAGCTGAGTTTGAACTGCATTAGCACTCTTTCAGTTTACAAACAAGAGGCCTAATTTAGAAGAAAAATCTCCTATCTGATTATTTCTTTGTGTTCACCCATGTGGTAAAAAATGTCTGTACAGAGAAGGGAGGGGGGCTAGAGAGGTGGCTTATTAACTTCTTTGGCTGTATCATGATTGTGAAGGGCGATTGGGAGATCATTATTCATCCATAATTTTTGGGCTCAAGGGAGAAGTAGTAAAACAGTCCCTCGAAAAAACATTTCAATATGGATTACTGTTTTTCTGAAGAGGGAGATGAAAAGACTGGGTCACTGCCACACCAACTGTATGACTGATCTTATCCCCTGCCCACACAAACCCCCAGGAATTATTTTTGTCCATGCAATTGACATTGAGATTGGATGCCTTCCTATAAAGACATTATGGCCTTGGTATAGTGAATTTCACAATTCAATGAAATTACCACCTCATGCTAGGTAGATAATTGTAATCACCTCTCCTGGCTCACTAATCTATAATTCTCTAGTGGGGGGGAGTGGGGGTGAGGAAGGGAAGGGGAAATCAAAGCTTGTATGACTGCAAAGTTGTTACCCAGAGGCTCTAGCAGCAGGCTTAAGGATTAATATTGTTTCCAGGATTGACAATTAGCATTATTGGGTTTTTCTCCCTTCTCTGGAGTCTGGGACATGCCATCCTTCTAGCAGCACCTGCGTATATAATTTAGCAAACTTCCTGCTCTGATGGGGAAATTCAGTTCTGGCAACATCTTTGATGTCTTCTGTACTTTTCTAGTGACATATCAAAGTTACAGTATTTATCTTTTACTACACACCTTACTCTTGTAATAAGGGCCCCTCAAGAAAAAAGATCCAGAGGAGTTATACTTAGTTCACATCTCTGCAGACTGTAATATTCCTAAAAGACTGAATAACCTTCTTGAAGTGGTCAAGCAAAAAACTATTGGTCCTTTTAGGGAGAGAAAGGCAGTTTGAAATAACTTAGGTTCTCCCTTCCACTAGTGCCTGACGTTGTCACAATTGCCATTGAAGACCACAGCTGGATACACCATCAGCACGCATCAACAGAAACACCCCCAGACCCAAATTTTCTCCACGTCAAGGATTTTTGACAGCAAGAGTTGGCTCATATCCATGTCTTAGCAAGCTAGTACTATAGCCATAAGTGGGACTTACATCTACCCATGCAGTAGACATATATAAAGGCATTGTCCTAGTTGCAAGAGCCATTACTCTGTGTAGATTTACCTCAGGGGTAGCTACAAGGATACAAGAAGAGATAACAAGTTAAACATCTTAGTGACTTTGAAAGTTTAACCTCCTTGAATTTAGGATGCAGACATCACAGAATGGCTGGAAGAGTTCACAGTGATAGATGCAAAAGCAAAAAAAACCTGATCTTGGAGACTAACCTGAAGAAAGTATCAGTGATATTGCAAAACAACTGGATTGGTTTAGGGGATATCTGCTAGGGGATTTAAACTCTATTTTTTTTCCAGAGATGGACCCTACAAATTTGACATATAATGAATACTGAGACTTGCTTGTCAAGCTTAAATATGTCAGAGATCTTAACCATGCTAGCATCCACTGCCTACTGCTTAAGGAAAACTTTAGCATGAGAAAAACAAAAAAAGACAAGAAAACTGTAGATAGATACATGCCTGTGACATGTAACTTCAGAATGCCTTCTGAATGCTAATGCTTTTCTACCTTATTACATATTTTTTCATATTAAATTGTGATCATTATATGTATTTTTGAATCCAAAATCAGCGTAATCACCATTAGAGAAATCCATTCCATTTCCTGTATCTTCAAACAGGACAATATGTAGCCATGTACTCCTCTCGCACAGAGGCCTCTAGGTTTTTATCTTGTTCAAGATAATGAATGTGCAACACAGCTCATTAAATACTGATTCATTTTNGAGAGGTGGCTTATTAACTTCTTTAAGCACTCTCAACCTCAGAGATCTGTGTTCCAACCATGTCGGATAAATGGGAGAACTGCAAGTCCAGAAATCAATGAACCAAGACTGCTGGATCAAAATCAGTGTTAATTGGTGGATAAAAGAATGACGACACAGGATCTCCCACCTACCCCTTTCTGAGAGTGCAAAACACCTGTCCCTAGGCTATGAACTGAACAGGGATGAAAGGTTTAATTATATTACTGTCTCTTGGGGGTAGCTGTATTGGCTCTTTGAGCTCAGTGAAAGAAAAGCAGATAAAGGATATCATCATTATTACTCCTACTGTTTTGCACACTCAAAGCTAAGTCCAACTATATAAATATAATGGTTTAAAGCCTTTGCCATGACTGTTTTGAAAATCCAGATAGAAGCAGTGAGAAGCATTTTAAGCAAGGAGTAGCTTTGGGAGCTGGTATACCAACTCAAAACTTTTATTTATCTTCTTGAAGATGACGGCGATGGTTCATTAGTTAGTGCATGTTCATAACTATAGACTGTTTCAGACAGAAAATAAGGACATAAATATTTAACCTTTGAAAAGGAACTCATTTACTGGAAATCCAACTTTATGAACTAAGGTCATAAATAACTCTGATGTACTGCAATCAGTGTAGTATAATGAGATCACATGAATGGCTGAGTTGTCTTTAACCTTTGATTGTTTAAGAGTGCAGATATTCATTTATACTAAGGATTAGTGATGATGAACACTGAAATGGACGTGAGCATCATCAGGCACAAGCTTGTATAGAATATATCCCTCCCCTCCAGTTCCTCCCCCAAGATTTCTTTCATTCACAGTAATTCAGTTGTAGTCTGTCAAAATACTGAAAGGGACATATATTTCAAGTTTATCTGTTGGGATTTTTTAATGCTAGAACAGGGCCTTTTCACTTTGCCAAAAGATATCTCTTGAGAGAAATATGTTCATGTTACACACGTTTTAAGCAATTTTATTAAAATGCCATGTGAAAAAAACATTTTTTTTAAAGTATATGCTTCCCCCACAGAAATATCTGCTGCAAAGTAGATGCATATTGGTGTGATACTTAGAGAAAATTTCAAAGTTTCATCTTTACAGGTTTGACATTTTCCTTGCAATTCCAATCCTCTGACAAAAGATGCCTTTTAGTTACCGGAGGAGGATAATTCTTACTGGTAGTCTTTGGTTAATTGTCAGACAATTTAAAGATTATTACATTGCAGTGTTTCATCGTAATGGATAACACTTCCAGTCTTCTGAAGACTTCCAAGCCATCCCTGGATCAAATAATGTAACAGGTGGGACTTCACACATACCAGCAAAGTAAAACTTACTCCAGTAACATTAAAAACTTAACTAGGATTAATTTTCTGCATTTATTATGTGTCCTGTCCAAAAATTACAGAAGACAGAGCAAAAAGACAGTAGATCCATACAGTGTCCCACAGATGATCTTCAACACATAGCCATTCATGGCGATACGTATTCCTGGACTATATTCCAAATACAGTCACTTTGCACAGCTTTACTTCTCATGATCTGGAAATACTTGGTAGTTTTTCAGGCTACTGCAATAGTTTACTCACTAGTTTAATGATGAAATAACTGCATTTTCAAAATGACTGATTTTTGTGTGAAAATCAGTGACCGTCCCACCCAAAAATACAAAATAAAGCAAAAATTCAAGACATATGAAGAAAAAATTCTTGAACCAATAATTCTTTTATACAGAAAAATGTAAAGATTGGAGGGGTTTTTTTAATATAGTTCTGTTCCCTTTCCTTAATACTTTGTGCTCATGAGTTGAACCCTGTTCTTGAGACGAAAAGCTTCTTCAGTATTTAAGGGTATTAAAACTAGCCAGAGTTTGTTGCAAACACTGAATTTTTTTGTCCATTATGAACATCTGCCTATTCCAGGAGGGATATCAGAAAATGTGTCCAGGCAGAAACACAAATTGAGAAAATGTCTGTGGCAGCATATGAAATAACCACAACAGGATAAATAATAAAATATTTACCATGACACAGTAAGTCTCCCTCACCATGGCAGTGTCGGGCAGCCTCTCCAAGAACATACTTCCAGCATTAAGTCATGGAAGTGGTGTCAGAAAATGGTTTATTGTAAATTACGGCCTGGATTGCCATATATCCACTACACCTCTAGGAATCTGAACTCTGAAGTCATTTAGAGGTAGGGTTACATCTAGAAGAAAGGATATCTTCCCTGGGAGATAAAACAATACAGCACTTCTATGTTTTACAGATGTAGTGAGAGGGAAAAAAACACTGGAAATGGACATCAAGCTGGGGGAAACTTTTCTGAAAGCAGAAAGCTTTCTCAAGAAAAGTCAATTAAAAAGGCTTGTTTCTTGAGCATTAATACTAACCCTGCCCCTCCTTTGCCCTTTAAACTGTAACAGAGTTTCTCTAACTGTTTCTGATTTTAATTTCATCTGCTCTTACCACTGACTGAAATAAGTAAAATCTTTGCCATCTATCTGATCTCCATCACGTGTGCTGTAGTTTGCACAGAGCATGCCAACATGAAGAATATCAATAAAAATTGTCAGATCACACAGCCACTTTTTTAGCAGTATTCCGTTATTCTGAATACCTTTCCTAGAACTGACTACTTCTGATGTGAGAGTTTGGGCCTGTATTATAGGAAATATCTCCTATTCTTCATCTGAAATGCTTCAGCAGCAGTGCCCTGCCGAAAAGCCACATTCCATTTATGGGTAAATAAATTAATGCCATGGAGCAGAGTGTACTGCATTACGTTTTTAAAAGTTAGAAATTTAATGTTTCTTTTAAAAATAAAATGTCTCTTTTTATACCCAGAGAAGGGGATTTAATTCAAAAGTAGATGTCTCTTTTTCAAGTCATCTTAACTTTAATAAAATTTATTATTAACTGAAGGTAAAAAGCCTCATGCTTGTCTTTATATGTCTAAAGATTAGGTGGCACCTCGTGGCAGAGTTGTATAGCATTGTTGCTTCTTACAGTATACATGGAAAGACCAAGTGATTTCCTCAAAATTACACAGACTATTGGCATCAAAACTTTTACACAAATCCAAAATTGCCATATTAAGCTGCACCCCATTTTTCTGGAATAAAGCCACTATGCATAATTTTCCCTGAGGAAATAAATTACAATTACATAAAAAGTGAATGAATGAGGGAAAGAAGCCTAAATATTAAACTATGTGTTGGAAGAGAATACAACTTTTTGGCTGATTCCACCACATCTATAAATTACAGCATAACGTAATGTATCATGTCTCAGATACAAGAACAGCCCTGAAAAGAATAGTTTAGTTTCTTATACACAGTTAATGATGAATTACCATTTACATGTTTCATCATTCACTAGTACATATAGCTATAATTCAGGAATCGTGACAGTACAAAATCTATTACTTTAACAAAAGATTTGTATCAGACAATTATCTTGATGGTTCCTGTCTTGTTCTTGGAGTAGCAGTGTATTCAAAGAGCTCTGTGAGTTATCTGCCAGCCCTGGAAGTTCTTAGATACCAGTGAGCCTCCCTCCTCAATCGTAAAAATGTAAAAGAAAAACTAATGTTATTTTTATGTGTAACTTAAGAATGCTCACATTCCCCTTTCGCTCTGTTCAGAAAGGCTGCAGTAAACCACTCATCTACTCTATTCTTTCTGTTCTTTTAAGAGGATTTCACGGGATGCATTTTTATCTGTGTTTTTTTTGATCTTTTATGTGTTATACAGCAAGTTTCTGAGGACCTGGCAATTCTCCTTTGCTCAAAGTGACCAACCTGTTTTTCCAAAAACATATTACACCATGATGTTACAAACTGGACTCTAAAGGTCAGTAATTTATGATTTAATGTTGTATGAGATAGCAATTTTTTATTCCCCATGCTTTATATGTAGCTACAAACCAAAAGAAACCTTCAAATTAACTCTTTAATCCCTGAATAAGATGCATATATTCATAAAGGCCTGTATCAAAGCCCTTTCTTTCAGCAGAATACAAGTAAACATTTTATATACCATAGGGACATGGAGCAAAGCCGTGAAATATTCTAATCCAGAATTAGCTATTGACTCATTGTGCAAGCTTTCCCATGCCATTTAGCCTCCATAAATCTAGCTATGAGATTTCAATGAACACAAAACAAATTATGCCCAAATCCAACTGGGCCTATCTGGTTTCTGTCATGGTTTGACATCACCTGCTTCATTTTATAGCTCAACTCACATTAGCAATCCATATCAAGCTCATGCAATCTCATCTGTGCTACAAAGTCCACAGAGAAAAGACCCATCTCTTTATTTAGGTTTTTCAATAACGCAGTGAAGCTCTTCCTGGGCATAAGTTTTCCCTCAATACCAACATAGATGTCAGTATTTTTATCCTCTAACCTGCTCCATAAAGAAGAAAAAGTATTTTTGAATATAGTCTCAACTTCTATCTAGTCCAAAACTTTTATTCTTGAACAAAATATTAAGAATCAAATGTGTTTATTGACATTATCTCTTTTATTTCCAGTGTCTTATCTAAGAAATTTTCAGTGAGTCTGTCAGATTCCTTGATTAAATCATACGCCTCAGCTTTGAGCCGGTTTTTCCCTCAGTTGACATCTCGGCCTAAATACAAGCTTCTGCTTAGGGCTACCTCTTCCTCATTCAACCTGTCAATCCTAAATTTATCAAAACTCAAGATGTGGATATCCTTTTAACCTATTTATCCACATTAGATAGTTCTTGACTTCTCCCCAGGGAATATTTCTAGGAAGCTTTCCACTCTTTTGTCTGCTTATTAGGCTTCAAGGTTGTCACATTTATGCAATTCATTTGTATTTCTGACTTTCATTGTTTTCAGGAAATAACAATTCATTTATTGAGTTTCAAGACAACGTCCACGTGACTTGAAACAACTCCTGCACACAGTACTGAGACTCCATCTGTGAAGAGTTTGATAGTTCTTTCTCGTAGCTGAAGATTCTGCCTCTCCAACAACAGGTTCGACTCCCTTCTGACATACACTTGATTTTATTTCTGTTATTGTAACTTAGTACTTTCCACAGATTGACATTCAGCTGATGATGGGAGAACTGGGACCTTCATAAATGCCTAGATCTGGAGACAGTCTCTACGGTCTCAGCCAGAATTTAATGCTTAGAAAAACACATTAAAACATCAGGTGGGCATGAATACAGATGTTGCAGTCAGTCCACCATAATTTAAAAAAGTTAAATTACTGTCCTTTTACAGTTTGTGTAGTTAAAACAATAGGAGAAGATGCAGGAATGTTTGACCATCATTCCCCTCTCCCCTTGCTTTTCTTCTCTGCTATTTGAAACAGAATTATAACCTCAGATTGAGCCATCACCCAATTCAAATCCAACACAATCTGATTCAGGTCTCAGCCTACCTACCAAATATGCAGAGATACAATTAGTAATCCTACTGAATATGATTTAACCTGAATTTTCCATTAGACAATCTTACAGAATCAGTGAAGAAGGGCGCCTTTATCTAAAGAATAACTATGTTGGTTCTGAGGATATTGTGTGCATTGCATCAGGAATAAGCCTGAACAAAGGTGCTTTGCCATTAACATTATTTTTCATGTCTGGAACCCTATGAGTCTTTCATACAGCATATTACATCCCCAGGATACCTTGATGTGTCAGACTGTAAAACAGCCACAAAAGAACTTTAAGTGTAAACCTTACTGTGTTATAGACACATAATTTGAAGGTTTGAATTAGATATTAGGGGGAAGTTTTTTACAGAGAGAGTGGTGAGGTGCTGGAACAGGCTGCCCAGAGAGGTGGTGGGTGCCCCGTCCCTGGAGGTGTTCAAGGCCAGGTTGGATGGGGCCCTGGGCAACCTTGTATAGATCCAGGCCTGGAGGCTGGTGGCCCTGCCTGTGGCAGGGGGGTTGGAGCTCTATGATCCTCAGGGTCCCTTCCAACCCATGCCATTCTATGATTCTATGATAACACGGTAAATAAAATGAACACAGGAAATAACCCCCCAACTTTTTGGATCCACACTTTTTAAACACAGAACTGTATCTTTCTCATGCAGACTTGCATACAGAGCTTTGATAAGCAGTTCAAGCAAGCTATTTGTACACAAGCTGCTGTTTACAGTGCCTGTTAGAGTGGTGTTTAGTTGTTATTTGTGTTTTATCAATATATTAACTATGGAAGAAAGAAGGAAGCTATAAGAAAGTGATCAGGAAATAGGATTAGAAGGTAAAACTCAGACTCAGGAAAAGGTTACAGTCCGTTAAGTGATAGGCAGTCACGATCCTGTGGGTGAGTTAGCCCTGGTCACTCCTGTAAAGAGCACACATGTACATGGCTATCACAGATCAGCAGGAGTAACTGGCAAAATCTGAGTCTTAATTCCCAAGCAAATGTGTCCATCATGCTAAATGGAAGTAGGTACGTGCCAGTATGCTTCTGTGATTTTAAAAATTCATTTGAAAGACTAAAAATAGCTTCTAGACTACATTAAAAAAATGTGTTTCAATGTTGTTCTTTGTGACACCCGTTACTTCATTTGCAAGAATGTTGCAACACCGTCCATCTTTATGAGATTATAGACCACAGAAAACACATGGGGAAGACTGATTCTCTTTACATGAAGGCTTCTCTGCACCCATCTGGCAATATAAATAAAGCTTACTAGTGAGGATAGATGACACTCAACTCCAGGCCCTTTACACTGCTAGACAAGTGCAAAGCAAGAAGCCAGTGTCTAGTGTTCGTCTGACAAGAAGGAAATCTATTTTCGTTTATAAAACCTTGTGGTAGTTTGTTAGAATTAAAAAAACCCCACACCCCCAGATACTTGTGCCTATTGGAGGAGAGTGAGCTGAAATAACGCTGAAGACTGTTGAATCTTCCAGGACATTAATAACCAAGAACCACTAGAAATAACCATGGTAACAAACAGTAGCTAAGTACAGTACAATCACCCTGATTACCATAGAATTAGCACAAAACAAATGTTTATTTTTCCTAAATACGTGTATTATGATGATGATGATAATGTTAGTAACTACCCCAAATTACAGAGTATTTGCCCAAAATGCCAATGGCTTTGCATTAAATGCTTTGCTCTGCACTTGTTTTCAGACTTGCTTGTAGTAATTTGTGTAAGAAGTGTATTTATAACAGATTCTTTCCTCACTCTTACTCCCAGCCTGTCCCCCCCTTCCCTGACTCTCTACCAGCTCCACTAATTTGAATATCAGTTGGATTCATTGATCACTTTACAGCTGACCACAACACTTTTGTGACATTAGTCGTCACACCATTAACCTTTTAATAAGGCTCTCACCTGGTAGACAAAACAGGCTTGAATTTAATCTACACTTAGGGATTGTGTACTCAGGGAATTATACTATAATAAATGGAAATATTAATTTAAACCAATAGACTATACACGGGGTTGGGTTTAAGCATGTTGAGGGAAAAATGGTACTATATGAAATGAAGTAGAAACGTTGGTAGCGCAAAGGGAGGGATTTCTGTTTGCTTTCCTTGAGCTCCTATGTGTCTAATCCCACTTCTTGGCATAATTCATCCTGAAAATTAATCTAGAATGCCATCTGATTTCTCTGCTGAGCTTATCTCACTTCCACCAAACCATTGCTCATGCTTGCTGGATCCTAGTAAGCACATCTGGGAAGTTAAAATGGCAAAGTGTCCTAGCCACTGTTTTGGCTGGGGTAATTTATCTCCCCCAACACAGCACCAGTCACACAGGCACTAGGAATGATAGGCTAAACTGTTACATTAAATCCCATCTTTGGCTAAGACACTGGTCTTCACCACTTAGTTAATTCCTACCCATGTCCCTGGACACTTGCTTTTGTTGCCTAAGTATTATATTTTAAATCAAAATCTGCTTCCTGAACATTGAGAGGAAAAGAGATTATTCTTTTAAGGTGAGTAAATTCTCTGATTCAGATGAGAAGCACCGTGGCTTTGCTGATGCACCCAAAGGAAGCATACTGTACAAGGATGGGAAGGAGCAGCTGGTGGACAGAAGAAGGGAAGAACTTTGTTAGTAAGCTTGCTGGAGGACTTGTATGAAACTACCTCCTTACAGTCCTCTCCTAAAGGTATCCTTTGGAAATTACTTATACTTCCACATAAGCAAAGTATTCCTTAAGGCTGCAGGGACCACAAAGAAATTCTAGTAACACAGGTCTGCAACAAACACCAGATCAGGTAGGGATTGACAGTGAAAGGATCCTGAAAAGAAAACCAGAGGACCGAGGCAAAGCTGTTGAGTCTGGCAATTAAGATCTAGAATGAGATCATCACACTGATTGACAGACGTTCAATGGACCTGATCCCCTTGTCACATTCATGTTATGTCAGTGGAACCGCGTTAAGTAAAATATGACAACTCCAAATTTATACTGGTACCAGTGAGAAGGAAAAAAATCCACAATAAAAGAGCTTTTATACACACAGCCTAGGGAAGTGGTCAGTTGGTGTAAGTGTCTGAAACTCCTGAAGTTAACAGAGCTAGTCTGCTTTACACTGTCTGAGAGTATTTTACATGTATACGCATGGATGTTACCATGCATGTATTCCATTAATTCCATTATTCAGTACACATTTCTCTGCAACAAAAGTACATATGTGCACATACAGGCACATGCACAAGCAGATAGAGCCCCGTCATTAGACACATCCACTGTATGTATTAAGATTCCCAGAAAGTTGAAGTTAAAATCTAGTCACAGACTATCAGGCTCACATCAATGTGAGCCATAATGACAGCTGGCACTCGGCTGTTTTCAAAACCCCCTTTTACAGTATACAGCACCATGCTTCGACACGCGATTGAAGTAATTAGCTGCCGAGCGGCTGAACGTACCCTGCAGAGCACTGGTGTCTCGTCTGACACATCTGGGCACAGAAAGTAATTGAAACAGCTGCTTCTACCCATATGGCAGCAAAAGCTGGTGGTAGGGAGCCTGCTGGCTAGGCTGTACCAACCTCAGACAAATTAGCCATCATTAATCCCAGAATCTGACCAGCATACACACAGCCACTAATCAAGACATCTGGGGGAGGGGTGCTGACTGGGAGGGGGAGAGAGGACTGCCAGGGAAGAAAGAGGCCATTTAAGATTATTCTTAATGGCAACAAAGTGTGAAAGAAAAAAAAAAAAGCCTGAGACTTTAAAAAAACACCAAAAACCAGACCACCTTAGCCCTCCCTCACCAACACTTTTCTCAATCAGCTTGTCTAGGTGGCTTCGCCCACGCTGTTCATTAGAGGGCTGCTAAAATAGCAGCATTGCTTTCTGAAAGTGTCATACTGATACACGCACGTCTGGCATCACACAGATTATAAATAGTGGGTTGTAAGCTAAGAACCCGGGGTATTTTCAGTTTGTGGTGAATACAGCAGTGAAGCTGAGGCTGTGAGTGAAAAATGGTCCTACCCTTGTATGTAGGTACTTGAGGTGCACCCTCCTGTTCTGCAAGCCTAAGCGTGGGGCAGGCAGACACATGTGGGCTGTTCCCTTTCACGCCTGTAATACCATTCTTGGCTCTGAACTTTGTCACCTGCAGTGAAGTTGTACAAAACAATGTACAAAAAAATGTTGCTGCTCTTGACATTGTGAAATCTAGCATGTAAGTGGAAGGATAGGGAAAACTTACACCTCAACCACAGAAACAGACTGCCACATAAGCAAGCAGTTTGCACTGGGAAGAATGGATTGTGCGGAGCCTGTGGTACTGCCTCACATGTTTGAATTACTTTGCATCTAAAAGTGTGAGCCCTAATCTGATTTTTTTCCCCATTGCTGGGGTATTTATGCTGTCCCTCTGGATTCCTTGCAGTGTCTTTTCAATAGCTGAACTCAACACAGCCTTCATCTCCAGAAATGTCACTGTTTGGGAGGTTTTCTCCTACACATCCACTTGTGTTTCCCAAAAGGTACAGAAACATAGCATCCAAGATCTCAGCCTGATACCAAATGTAGAATGGTTGAAATTAACCAGCCAATTTGAGAGTTACTGAGGGACCAGACAGCCTGCTAACTGTGTACACCATGCTGCTTCGGACACAACACTAAAAGACCTTTGAATGATGCCAAGTGCATATACATTAGCATTTTAGTTGGTTTCAGGGGTGTGCTTCTGATTAATCCTGCTCACTGTGCTTTGGCTTCAATTGTGGAATGGTCTGGGCTGCTTTATCCTCTTTGATGAATCTAAAGCAGAAGATATACGCCACAAGTGCACCTACTGCACTCCAGCTGCTAATGGGACTAGAAGGAGCCAAGCCAAAAGCAACCCCTCCAAACCAGAAGAGTATGGATGCCAAGTCCTCATCATTTGGACCCATTCCTACCAGACTACTTGCTAACAAACGTATCATCTCCCAACAGTGCAACACCAGAGATGAAATACTGTGAGCACAACAATTGCATGTATCACTGCTGTTGCACATATTTACTCTGAGGCAACCAAAATAAGCTGCAACTTATTCACAAACTGGCTGCAAGCAAGCTCTTGACACTGTTGCTTTCCTGGTTTGGTTTCAGCCACAGGACCACTTGCACATGGTACCACAATGTCCAAGCAGCAGCACATTCCAAATACTTTTGAGATAAATCTCTTCCACTGAAAAGACGAATACTGCTGCTGTTTGCTTTAAAGCAATTATGTTCCCACTCCCAGAGCTCAACTCATCAGCTTTCAAATGCAGAGATGCAAGAGGAGCTATTTGGTAGGGGGGAAATCCCACAAGTAGTGAATTGCAACATACCCACACACCTTGCAGGCTTGCAAAGCAGGCTCTGTTTGGTTCCATTACTGCTTCATTATGATCTTAATGATGCACACCTCACTTTGCCCACAAGGGATGAAGTAAAAGATGTAAACATGCAATTGCTTTCCCTGTTTGGAAATTAAATCTTATTGATATACTGCTTTATGATTTTTGGGATGAAATACGCAATTTTAGTGCAAAAGTCTGCATTACATCACACTGCATTATGGCTTCACTGCAGGCTCATCTGCAAGAGCTGCAAAACAGCATTGTACTTGTAGCTAACAGAGTAAAAGAAATTATGGAGAGCATATGAAAGGCAAACATAATTTCTTTACAAGTTTTTACTCTGATATTATTCTCTCTCGTAATACACTATGGTTCCCTTGACATCTTAATCTATTTATTGCCTTAAACAGACCTATGATATATAAAAGTAATGGAAAAGTATCTGTCTGGAAAGCTCCCCTGACAACATGTATCTCTGATAAAGGAGGCCCTGTAAACTCCAGCACATAGTGAAAAAAATAGCACAGTCAACACAACAGTTTGAGCTGCTTGTACTGTCAATACACCGGTTCTGCCCTGCCTGGCTCCTGACACTGCTCAAGCCATACGGCTTGTGGGATGCACTTGCTTTAGAAGTAGTGAGAGTGAGGTGGCCTCCTGTCACTTGTTTACCAGAATTTTGCTTCCATCGATCTATATCTGAGGGATGGGAGAATGGTATTAACATTTCCCTTGACACATGGATCAGGTAGTGTTGCCAAAACATATCCCCCCTCTTCCACAGCTGCTGGATCCTGAAGGCAGATGTAAACTGTGCCTTCTATGGAGGCATCTGTAATGTGGTCTTTGCTTGCAAAATCACTTTTCTTTTTAATTACTTGGCTAGCAGGCTAAGCCATTCTTATTATCAAGAAGGTTCTAAGAAGAGTCGCAGGTTGCAATTTTTCTTCCAAATGCTGCTGACTTTTTGATCTCCAAGTACTTTCTTTATTCCATGCTGGTTTATTTTCATAGTTGGCCATTACAAATATTCTGCAATAATTTTGTTTCAGCAGTATAAAATCTGGTTTTCCAATGACCAGAGAAATATCTTTTTTTCAGGACTACTTCACAAGATTACAACTACACATTTTCTTTCAAATATTGGTAATTCATAGTCTGATAGAACAACATCACAGCACTAACTGAAACACCTGGAGTGGTGACCACTTCAACTCCTTATCAAATATTCTGATACAGCATTTCCCTGGGATACATACTAAACTAAGGGAGGAAATGACTCACTGATTATCAGGCCTTATAGTTTGACATGTTTAGGTGTCCTGGTTGAGCACTTAGTAAATGAGATTTCTGTAATTTGGCAAATCAGCACATGAAAAAAAAACAGAACAAAACCCCTCAGAGGTAACGTAATGCATTTTGAACTGAGCAGTTGAAATAGTTTCAGATGTTAGAAGTAGTATTCAGATACTTAACTTTTTTGGAGGGAATTTTGCAATTCAAACAATTAACAATGCTGAAACAAATTAACTACCTCATACTATCAACCTGAGTCTGTAATCTTCTGTAAGGATGTTTTACTGAAAACTTCTTCCACTTCGTCAAAGGAACATAGATGAAATGAGCACAGTTGGGTACAGAAGCAGAGCAAAACAGAACTTGATCACTATAATCCTGAAGCCTGTGGAAAATGCAAATAGATGAAATGATACAGACCAGTATGAGATAAGGTGATGTTGAACTACCCAAAGGGAAATTCACTGCAGCTAGCTTGGCCAAGTGATGGGTAAGGTACAAAGAGTACTTAGGAAAGAAGCATGACAAAATTCAGAGAATAAATTCCTTAAGCAGCAGAACTTCCCTGACATGGATCTTTTAGTCTGTCAGCATCTGAAAAGTAAGTTCAGTTCTTTGAGGTATTATAATTATGACTTAAAAATACATTAAGCCTTTGCGAGAAATAGGGTTCTAGGCATGCAGCAATCTTGAAGTTGGAGAAACTTGGCACATTCACACTGATTTTGCCTCATTAATTTCTATCATTGAGATAGGTCACAGGTTGGTTCAGAAAAAGTAATGCCTCTTTGCTTTTTCTATGGGAGCTGGACACTCAGCTTATCAACTCACATGTTACCTGTCTGTGTATTCCTTGGAGAAAAAAGTGGAAGAGCAGTATTTTCATGGCCAAGAATGTGAGAAAGGAAATGTTTCTCCTTTTAAAGGAGGGAATTTAGGGAAGTATGAATTTGAATGGTTATCTTTTAGCAATGACCATAAATACTCAGCATATGTGAGCATCTTCAAGGCTGCTTTGGTAAACATTTAAAAAAGGGACCTCTTCCTCCACCCTGCCCTTTGTCCACTACTATATTCATGAAACTAATTACATTTTTCAACAAAAGGATCACTGTTTTCAATACCAATTCCCTTCCCAATTTGAGCCCCAGGCATGTGCACCGCACCACACCACACAATTAAAACAGTTAACACAACACCTGGATTACAACTCTGCAGTCAATCAGGGGCCATGTGGTATATTATTCTACATCAAACCCTAGCCATGCATATATTCTCACACAAATGTACACAATTCCAACAAAGATTTTGAAAACTTGTGTGCTTTATTTCTTTCTATATGAGTAGCTGTTACACAAACTAAGATTTCTGTGTGGAGGTGGACCAGACAGTGGCCTGAAATGTTCAGGTTTCATGCAGATTTGCTTTCAGATATCTATGAAAAAAAATTATATTTGAAACATCTGCAGTTCTTCATGAGACCTATCCTGAGGGCATATTCCTGTGCCTCCAGCTTCCTACCTGACCAAACCACATTATGAATTAATTACTAATATGTTGTGTGTGAGCATGCATGAAGGGGTGCATGTGTTACCAGTCTGCCCATAGAAAGTAAACACATCTTCACTCAGATATTTTAAAATCATCTGCAACATCTGCTACCTACCTCTTAAAAATTGCGTGGGTTTAACTCTATGGAATTAACAGATTAAACTGTATTTGTAATGAGTATATAAAATTAAAGAGGCTCTACTTTTTAAGGTATTTTATGAATAGAATTATCCTTCAATATTCTAATAAAACAGTTGGGAGTGCATGTTCAAACAGTTTCTTGTGAAACAATGACATTTATCTGTATTTCACACCAAGACACCATCACATTTTAGCGATTATACAAAATTCAAAGCACTGAGCAAAAGGATAAAGTCAGATCCAGAGAGCTGACAATTTCAGAAGGTTTTCTTTTTGAAGCTCCACAGCTTCTGAAAACACAAGTTAATTCACAAGAGTGACTCCTGCTCAGTACAGTGCTGTTACAGCTCTCCAAAACTTGCATGGCAATTCTTTAGTCTCGAGCAGACCATATACATTCCTGACCTTGACTGCTGAGGATGTGATGATACTCTCTAGAAAGTCTATTGTCTCAGCAACTAAAATCACTTCATCTGTAAAGTTACAACCCCACCAAAGTGAGAGACAGCAGGGTTGTAAATGACCCCATTCATCTTTTCTGCCAAGAAGTTTTACCCCAAATTGTATTTTCTTTATTTATTTCACACTCTGCCTTCTCCTGACCCTTAAGCTTCATCACTTTTTGTGGCAGGCTTCCATTGGTCTTTTTCTTTCATTAAAAAAAAAAAAAAGAGTTCTAAAAGAATGTTTTTAATTATATTTTTAGGAAGAAAATATATGATATTGTTGGAGACCCCCCTTGGAGCATTCTCAGGGTGGTTTACTTATAAATCAAATTATTGAGGGCTTAATTGTGCAACTTCTGTCTTGCAAGCCCTTACTCATCTGACTAAGTTCAGGAAGACTTCCCAGTGGATAAGTGCTCACTAACATGTGTGCACAATCTGGCATTAGATGAATATCACTCATATTTTGTGGCCCAGTGTATTTCCAGTGTTTGCAGTGTGTTAGATACAGTATAATGGCAAACATCTGTTAAAAGTGATTTATCAACATTATGGGCGAGTTTCTAGCATCCTTAGTGGTACCCAACTCCTTGATGAGTCCCTTTTAAAGGCGAACAAATCCCACACTGAAACATGTCAGAATCTGTCCCTAGAAAGCTCACGTCTGCTGAACACTTTGGCCTAGTCCAGCAAAATATTTAAGCACATGCATATATGCCCCATCTCTCTCTCCCCTTCGCAAAGAAAGCACTAAAAAATAAAGCGAACTAAGATTCCTGCTTAGCCTTGCAGGGTGCTGATTTTTAGGAATATGTTAGCACCTAGAGTTAAGCATGTGCAAAAGTTTAAAAAACCCTCAGTCACCAGTACCACATAGGATTGTCTCTGCCCAGAAGAAACAACTTGAAAACATATTAATCATGTAGAAGTTAAGCCAACAGCATGTAGGGGGCTGGCATAGGTCTAAAACTCTGTAGTTTGGTAATGTCTTTATCAAAATGCATAGATATATTTTTATTAAGAAAGCTAATATATACATTGCTAACAATATGTATATATAATGGATATGTATATATGCACATACTGGTATTTCTTCCCTGTATCTCAGCAAGCAAAAAACTTGTTTGCTCCTAACACTATCTTGATTTCAGAAAAACATACATACTCTGCTAGGCCCCATATGCTGGGACAGATACACCTTCTGAATAATTGAAATATTTCTACTCATATAGTCAGCTGTACAAGCAACTGGTCTTCTGCCTATGGAATTATGGAAATCCCCCACTATCCTACTGGACATT
>VZTU01020775.1:17662-65720 GCA_013400835.1 Zapornia atra | reverse complement strand
TGGCTCAGGTGACATTTGATTAAACTTCAGTGGAAGTGATTGATTTTCCTGAAGTGCAGTAAGGTTATTTCTGCCCTGCAATTTTCTGCAGTCAGGCAACTGTTTTCAGAATTGTGGAAACTTCTCTCTGCTCAAAGAAATCCACATCAGTTTCTCCTATTTCTTCCTGCTCGTACATCTCTTAAAAATAATAGTCTTTTATTACAAAGTGAATTTCAAAGCACTTGGCCTGTTATTGTACAATTAGGGATTTTGTATTAGTACTTACGGGCCCAAAGCCAAATTTAAAAAAAAAAAGGAGGAGGGGGGAGAGAATGAAATATATATGCTTTTTGTGATATCATCATAGGTAAACAAAGAGTGAAAACAAAAGCACCAATATGAAGCTGCCAGTACTAATTATTGGGTGGGATGTGAAGCACACAATGAACAAAGAATGAGAAAAAGCATTCAGTGTTCTGACAGCTGCACTTCATAGGTGTCTTTAGGACACTTGTCCCTGAAGTTCTGGCATTGTCAGCTTCCATGGGTTATTCAGTGCTAGCCAAGTTGTAAGGCTTGATCAACCTTTAGTCTTGAACTGAATATTGAATATGCTTTAACCCTAAATGAAACCTAAACCCTCATGGTGCAGTGCTAGAATATTTTTTAACCAAAAAGTCCTCTAAGCATGAAGAAAAACAACCTTCCAAGAATGGAAATTTAAGGTATAATAAATGTGGAAGCTCACACTGCCGTTTTTTCTCTCCATAAAAGCATTAAAAGGGACTTTTCTCCTCCTGGGCATCCATTTTCTCAATACCTGTTGGAGTTCACCACCTTTCAGCCTTCCACTCTTCTGTATAATACAGGTGACATTAATTCAGGTGCTCAGCAATTAGTAGAAATGCAGAGAAACACATGCATATGAAATTAGCTTCTTTCTTTAGAAAGCAAGACATAAAGATAGTATTAAATGCAGTTTGAGTTTTAGTATGGAAAATAGTGCAACAATTCCTGACAATGTATACTTCCTCTATTTTAAACAAACATTTGTGCAAAACCTATTTAAATGTGTGTAATAGTGTTAGATGTGATAAAGTACAGCATGCATATTGCAAAAGGGATCTGATATCAGACGTTCTCAAACATTTTCACTTGGGGAAATAGATTTTCTCATGGATAATTCTTGCTCTTGATTATAAAATACCTCATGTCGATCTAAAGTAATTTACTTGCATAGAATCCAAGTTCAAGCAGGAAACGATTCATACTATTTTACATTGTCTGTTAATTAAAGCAGGGAGATATTAGGAGGGATCACTAAAATGTGATCTCTTAGAAACAACCTCAACCTGCAGAGGAACAGACATGGACATGCAAAACCTTATAGGGCAGCAAAAGCCCGTAAGATACAGAGTAAAATGGATGAGGTGAATTAATATAATGTGCAAATGATGCACGGGCTCACCTTGTACTGAGTGAATGGTCTATTAAAAACCAGAGGTGGGTATGTGCAAACCAATATTTTTCCATCTTCATCCCGAGTCAAGTAACTAACATTTAAGCCAGGTTTTAATTGGGCATGCTGTAGACAAAAATGCCATAGAAGAAATTCAGATTTTGAGTAACTCGTAAGAACTGGAATTTTCCAGTACTGCAGTTTTGCTTCAAGGGGTCTTAGCTTTTATTGAATGGTCCCTGGATAGGAGTAAAGTAAAACATAGCCTTGGCAAGAAAATGGGATAACGTAAGAGAAAAAGACAATGGTGCAGGAGTCCATGGCAAAAAATCAAAGGCAGGAGTTGTTACACTCATCAGATTGAAAGCAGTGAGGAAAAAAGCAGTAGCAGCAGGACATATCTGTGAAAACAGACTCATTGTTTTTGTACCCTATTATACCCAGTAACTCATACTGGCAGTTTTATATCAAAGTTTTTTTCTTGACAACTCATTTGCCTACAGTGACATAAAAAATGAATATTGGCACATTCCTTATTTCTTGGCCTGTATCTGACATTAACTAATTAATTAACTAATAAAATATCACTAATTGCAGAGGCAGCGGTACAAGCCAAGGTTCTCGAATATTTATTTTGATAGCAGATAGCACTGCAAATCACTGCTGAGTGCTAAGTATGGAAGGTAATCTGATGTGTTTTGCAGACAGAAATGCTTGCCTGACAGAGCATCACATTAATGAGGCAAACTACGACTTTTGCACAGTGGAGAGATCAAGACGTAAATATCAGGGTGTAACCCTACAGAGGAAAATCCTCTAAAGACTTGTTGAAAGATGTGGTATCAAATGAATTGCTTACTTCTTAGAGACTGCTTTGATATTTATTGGTTCAAATTGCTCCACTGACTCACTCTTGCATAAGCTTTCATGCCCCATTTTAATCTTGACATTTTGGGAAGCCAGTCTGAGGCAGTGTAATGACTAGGTTTACAAAGGATCAAAATGAAAAAGAAGCTGGGCTGTAATAATTATAGCCTGTGCAAAAAAACACATTGAGAAAACAGAGTGGAAAAAGATCATATAGTAATGAATGGAGCAGTAATGCCAAGATAGTTAGAAAATAGAGCCCTCACTTTGGGAAATCAGGCAGTCCTGTACTGGGACTTCAAGGTACACAAATAGTTTTCCAGTATGTGTGTGTGGAGATGTTGTCTTCTCTACACAATCTCCTGAAGTCACATAGCTGAGATACTCTGCTGAGAGGCAGCATCCGGGAAATAAAAGTCGCTATTCACTTGCTCCCTGAATTGAGGGGACATGGGAAAACAAGGGAAGGTGGGAGACCTAAGACAGGCTGAAAACAGCCTTACCCTTCCAAAACAGGTGATCCAGCACTAGAGCTTCAAATTCTGTCTTTCTCATTGGTACAACATGAAAAATAAGATTTATTGTTCAATACCAAGCATAATGAGTGATAATATGAACAGCTGTTGAACTTCACCCAGGAGACTCTGTTCAACAGCGGTGATGGAGTATGGAATAAAGGTATCTGTTAGCTACTTAGGGGGAAAACCTATCTTACCACAACTTGGGAAGGCTATGTTTCAGGGTAAAACAGGGCAGAGTGAGGTCAGTTGTACTTACATATTTCCAGTTGACCTCTAAGATACTGTATGTTGGCCTATCTCCACTCCCTGATAGATGGGCAATGGTGACAGGTGAGTGCCTGCTAGAACAATGTGCATCCACAGTATTTAAGACTCCAGACCCAATAGCATTCCTGTAGTAAACACTTTTAATAAGGGAAAATACCGACGTGCTTCAAATACTAGTAAACAAATTATTCAAAACAGACACTGAAGCCCACAAGGACAGTGATTCATTGCCCTGGGAATTCATGACAATTTTAATTTTCACCTGAACAATACCTGTAGCTGGTAGATTCACTGGAGCAGCCTGCAGCTCCCTCTCTGTCACTTCTCAGTCTCACTGTCTGGACATGCATTTCAGAGTTGAAACAGTAAGAATGAAATCAGAACTAGCTGTGGTTAGGCCATTCATACAGAGAAAGGCATGTGCCTTTCCATTCAGAACAAATGTGCCTTCTTGGAACTCTTGGTGCACCTTGTTTTCCAGAGTGCTCATGAGATCTCAATTTTCTTTAAGCACATCACAAACCAAGCCTACAAGCCCTTGAGAACAGTGTTGCCAGATATATATGAATTGTCCAATATTGTCCTACATATGAGTGTCCATAATCTCAGAAAGGCCTGGAGAGTCTGAGCCACTGGAAGAAGAAGGAAGGCCTGTGTACAAAATCCCATGTGTGTCTTTAGAATAGATGCACAAATCTATTTTAATCATCTGGGCTTTGGATAAAATTTCATTGTAGATGTGCAAGTAATACACACAACTCGACATAGGTTAATAAATTGTTGGGGATTTTTTCAGTGACATTTGAAGTTGTTTTTCCTTATTTATTATTGCTCTATGCAATTCCAGGAGGTAGTGTTGAAAGCTGGGTTAAAAGAATGCTGTTATGATGGTGTGACCTGATTTGTCCTACAGATCTTGGTCTAGATAAAATTTTCACCTGCTTCATAAAATAGGCAAAATCATGCTTTTTGCTAGTGAAATCTGGGAGTCAATCAACTGATGCCAGGTCAGGTCTGCATAAACAGAGATAAACAGAGATACCTTGAAGCAGAATAAATGCAGTATGTCAGGTTGTCTATCATTTCTCATTATTTAGAGCACAAAAGCTGTCAAATTCTCATAAAAATATGAGCTAGAAGAACAATGACCTTTTAAAACTGACTTTTCAGTTTGAAGCTTGTCTTAAATGCTTTTTTAAAAATAAATTATGTAGTGACCAACTTCCAAGGCAAACAGCTCATGTACATGTTGTATCAAGAAAGCAAATACTTCAGTATTCATCTTTGGTGTATTTGTCTCTGAGAACAAAGGGAAATTTGTAGTAGTCATATGACCCTAGATATCCACAGCAAAGCAAAACCCAGGAAGATGTGGAAATAAATTTACGTTTTAATGGTGCTTCTGTTCCATTCCACCTTCTAACACAAAAAGACTACCATGTTCTCCCAACAGCTGCTTGCTAGCAATAATTACTTTAAACTTGTGTGGACAGGATAGAAAGGCACAAAACCACTGACCCATGTTGAATTTGGTTTCCTCTTTCTTTTGCTATACATAATTTTACATCAAGACTGAATGTCTTATGAAATTGTGTCAAACTGGCATAAAACCAGAAGAATACTAGAAGTGTAAGGACCAGATCTTGGCAGTTCATAAAGCAAAGGGGAGATGTGACTCACCAAGCACAGAGCCATAAATGGCCCATGAGTATTGATTCCCCCTTGAATTTTAATGGTTGCTCCCTGGAAGTTCATTGCACATTAAATACCATTGATCTGCATTTAATATAGATCAGTCTTGCTCTAGATGTAGCCTGGGCTTAATTTCTTTTCTCCCAAATACTCCCACCTCCCTGAAAACCTGTTATTAAACTGTTCTGATTTCTTTTTTAGATGAAGAACTCTGTCTCCACAGAAAACAAAAGAAGGTTCTGTCGCAAGACAAATTGAATCAAATTCTCCAGGAGTTTTTCGGTTCAATTAAGCTGTGGGATAGTCCATATCATAGGTGCAAATCTCTCTGTGCATTATAGGACCACAGACAGGGATGTGGCAAAAGGTAAAACCAGGAATTATGTCTTTAAGGGCTCGTTGGAGACACTTGTAATCTCATTTTATTGGTGGTACCCTCCCCAACATAATGAACTTTGATGAAATAATGAAGTAGCTGTGGCGCCTGTGAAACTGAGCAGGCAGCTTTGCCAGTTAAAGACCTCCCATGAACACAATTGCCTGGGCAACAACTCTAGACTGCAGTGAAGGCAGAAACTCTGGCAAGTCACCTCTTCCCGTGTCTTAACTCCTTGCAACTCTGCTTTTCAAGCCTTAGAAAAAAAAGAAGGGGAAAAAAAACCCCCAAAAAAAAAAAGATTGTCCACTTAGGTCTGTGGTTGAGGGATATAGCTTAAAAAAAATAAATTTTGTGAGAATCCACTGTGTTGTTTAAAATGTCTCCAAGTTCAGCAGCCAGCAAAGTTACAGAAACCATAAGGCTGGCTCTGCCACTGAACAAGTTCACATGTCTAAGGAAATGAATACATGGAAGACTTTAAATAGCAATATTTTTAATTCGGCAAGGTTTCCACCCCCTGCCAGACTTGGAGAGAGTGCAACAGATGGTAATAGGAATCTGTAAATTCGTCATTGTTGTTTTTAAGAAGTTGGATCCATGGAGCACAAACATTTAATAATGGATATAATTAAATTCTTCTCTAGTTAGTTTGACTCAAGAGCCAATTGGCACCATAATGTCATTTCATTTACATAAAATATATAGTCATTCTGATTTGAGAACTATGATTTTACAGATCTGGAACTACAGATGAAATAAAGATAAAAGAAATCAGTTAGGAACACCCTTCTGATAACCTGTCTCAGGTTTGGAGTTTATTCAAACTCTTAAGCTTTATAATCAAACTCAGGTTCTAATCAGCTAAAAGCACAAGCATTTTCACTATGACTAATGACTTTGAGCACTCCAATTTTCAGGTGATTAAATGAAGATTTTTTCAGGTGACCCTAAACCAAACCTGAAAGTCAGGCTGCCCTATAGTGGTGGAAAACCCATGGGATCAACTAACTTCATGAGATTTCTGCTGTCTTGACGATGAACTGTTTGAGAACTGCTGACTGCATTTGCAGTGAAAATGAAGCTACCTTTGAAAACTACCTAAAGTTGATCCAGATGTTTAATCTGCAAATCATCTAGTTGGCCTATCTCTACATAAGAACAGATTCTCATTTTGGTTGAAAGTGAAACTGGAGTGCTTTAAAAAAAAAAAATCAATGAGACTGAGTAAGCTTGCTGGAATTGTTTATTATTCGGAATTTTCATTATGAAACGGGCTTCATGCTTTAATAGACCACTTCTCAGCAATCCCTGAGGTAGTAGCATCTGAAAGTAGAGAAATATAAATTGGTGAAAAATCACAGCCAGGTTTATTGGGAATGTTCAGAGCACCAATTCCCATTCGGGCTCCTCATACCATGCATTTGCAAAAATGGATTGAGTGGAAGTCATGGCTTACAACACCCTTTCTTCTCACTCCCTGCCTTAAGTCACTCATCCCTTTGCCCTGCTGCTTCCTCAGTTATGTCTCTCAAGTACCTGAAAATATGTGACTGAAATTAACAATAAATCATTTTGTTGTTTCTCCCTAAGTGAATTGCCTGTTCTTGTTCCATGACCAGGTCCAGAAATACCTGTGCTGGCAGAAGTGAGGAAGGTGATACTACAGAATAGGAAAGAAGAACGGGACAAAAGAGGTAGCGTAGGAGGCAACACCAAAACTATTATTGCTGCTGAACTCCACAGTGCCAAACTGCAGCCCCCAATGATCCAAATGCCACCCTCTGCTCTGAAATGGGGGAATATTCACACTGCTGTCCAACACTTCTCCCCAACACCATTCAGCTCTGACCAGAAAAAAAACAGGCTGTGGGTGGCTCAGGGTCTTCCCAAGGCCATGCAATCTTGTGTTTATCTATAAACGGTATAGTTGTTCCCCACAAGGGGTTGGAAGCATTTCAAGAGATCAAATCATCCTTCTCACACTCAGTGGAAGAATCAGCTGTATGAATGTCCATACAGCTATTTCTATCTACATACATATAGAATTGTGTGTAAGGATGGGGTTAGCCAGGGTCTGTGCCATTGCACAAAGGTACCAAGCAGACACAAGCTAGTCAGGTCATCATGGGCCTGGGAGTAGTCATTACACTGATTTTGTGGTTACAGAGCCTGAGATTGTGCCCTTTCCATGATAGGTCTCCGATTGTTCATGAAAGCTTTCGGATGTTTGTGGCAATGGATTGCTGACATTGTTTCTTATTGTTTGCATGTCAGTGGGGTCCATTTCCTATTCTCATGGGGCAAATTAAGTTCTACCTATGTTCATCCAAGTTAAACAGTAAATGCAAGGCAAGCAACTATTGTGTGGGCTCTAACCTCTCTGGTCAGTTGTCAATGAAGGAACAGCTCCCTGATGTCTTTTTTACCTGCAGAAACCAAAAGTACATGGTGCCCTTTTTAATCTGGAAACAAAAGAGAACAAAGGCAAACAAATGGAGGCCAAATTATCTAGCCTTGAGATCTGAGTTTTCTCCATATTGAACTTCTGGTACCTACTTAATGAGCCCATGTTGTTGCTCGCTAGTGAATCAGAACAAAGAAAAGTGACTCATGCTGCCTTGTTATTGTTACATAATCTATACAAGTAATTTATTTTTATGGTTAATTACTGGATTAGTTAAGTATATGGGAAATGTAAAGACATGTGGCAGAAGGAGTTACGAGGGATTGAACCCAGTGTCTGCAAAATCGCTGGTTTTGGCTGAGATAGAGTTAATTCTCTTTGTAGTAGCTGGTATAGTGTTGTGTTTTGAATTTAGCATGAGAAAGCAATATAATCTGGAGGAAAATCTGCATAAAGTACAACTTTCAGGGCTGGGCGTTTGTGTTAGCACTTCTGAGTGCAGACAGGTTCCCTTTAGCCTCAGTAGACCTTTGCCCTTAGATTGGTCAGAGGATTTTTTTACAGTGACAACCCCCCTTTCTTCGACCTCTGTGAATAATTTCTGCTCTTACCTGCTGGGGGAACTTAGAGGCAATATGTGGTTCCTTCTCACATGAGTACACAGGGCTATTTTTACAGCCCCCAAAATCACTGTCTGTATTAATCACCACAGAGCTGTGAGAATATGAGCTATAAATCTTTCCAACCATACTCAACTGCTAGAGGTTAGTTAGTGTTATTTATTAAAGGGTAGCAACAACAATTATCCTGAAGTGACTGGATGCATCTAACTATGTAGTAGACATGGAAGTATGCATTTGAAGCTGCAAAAATCCATTGGTTATGAAGTGACCTAAATTAGAATTACATGCTGAGGCATCAGTGTAATATGAAATTACTCCTATGTTTTTGTTGTAATGACCAATTAAGGATCAGCACCTCAGAAACCTCAGGTGGCTGGTTTACATGAAATAAACATTGACCTTGAAAATCTGCCCTTTTTGAAATCCTAATGCTGATGTGTTCTGAAAGGGTCAGCCCATCACCATGGTGTTGGCAGGGGCGAGTAGTGTTTGGCTGCTGAGTGCCAATACATCCTCGGTGCCAAAGACTAGTTGTGAGCAGGGAAGTTGCTAGGAGCCTGGGGTAAACACGAATGCTCCCTGCTTTCCATACAGCTCCACTTCAAAGTCACGCAGAGCACTCATGAAAGTACCCAACGCTCCTCTTCACTCCCTTAACAACATGTGGTGCATGGAGTAGGGAGTCATATTGTGTTCTTTTGGGTCTTTTTAAAACAAATTTTTATTTAACCTCTGCTTTGACCCAGCACATGAGTGTGTTGCCCAGATATGCTCCATTTCAGTTTATTTAACCAGAATGTTTGCTTACTCAGTGACCACTGGAGGGGAACTACTGTTCTTATTAATTCCACAATGGGTATTTGTTGCTTCTTGTTTTCTGACATTTTCTTTATGACCGTAATTGCAGAGTTCTTGTTTTCAGATAATAAATGCACGTGTCTATTTGCTCAGGTATTATGCAATTGATCTCTAGCTATTAATTAAAGATCTAGACTCAATGTCTCTGAACCTGCCTCCGGATATTTGTCCTTATTGTGTCATACCTTGGATGCACAAACAGGGAAACCACGTACAGCTCTGCATGTACGCTGCTCATTCCCTTTAATAAAGAAGTCTGAACTCAGGAGTTGCAAAGAAGGATTATATGGAGCAAAGAATATTTTTCTTATGGGATTTTTATTCTTCCTTCTTTCCCTGGGCTGCCAGCATTTCTCTCAGGATGCTGACGCGCAAGCATAATGAGCTGTTTGCTCCACACCGCTCTCAAAAAGCCTTACAGACTAAAAGGAGTTTATTTTTCCTTTATTGCTGTTGCTGTTAATAGTGGGACAGACTACAGTTGGCACTGGGAGCAGGATGAAGATTTCATGGGTGGAAAGAGAAATCAGAGATTGCAAATTCATTGCAGAGGGAAGACAGATCGGTTGCTCTCGCTCCCAAGAGCCCATTTGGGCAAATACGTTATATGATCCTGTGAACAAATTGTTACTTTTCCAGACTGGACTGTTTTCTGTGTAAACACTTTAGTGTAGCAATGTACAAGAACAATATTCTCAATCCAAAACTCAACAAAAATATAGATACTCCAGAACATTTGGAACTTGTTAACAACCCCAGAAGGAAAAAAGGAGAGAGACACTGCAAAAAAAAGCTCTTCACCTTCTAAACATCCTCATTTTTATATTTTCTAATGTTCCAGTAATCCTGCCAGAAAGCTCTGAAGCTTTTCAAAGCTCAGAGCAGCATGGGTCGCCACATGAAGCAAAGGTACATCTTAGAGAGGCAGAAATTGTTTTCTTAGTAGAAGTAATGACTTAGCAAGAAGTCATTACATTTGAAGAGCAGGCTTAATGAGCTTGGGAAGCTGGGATTCAGTTCCTACCCCTTTCGTACATTTCCTGTTCCCCCTGGGAAAATCACCTAGCCCCTTTGTGACTCAGTTTCCTCGCCGCCAAATAACAATAGCGTTTTCTGACCTCACAGAGAGTGCGTTTGGGAAATAATTGAGTACCTAGAGGGATGGAGCTACAGAAATATATGTTTTTATCACCAGCAGATGCAACCGATATATCTCACCACAGCCAAACAATTTTTGGATGAAGAGTCTTCCACTGGAAAATGCTGACTGTATGGAATCAAAATGTTTGGTGGAAAAGAAATAATTTTATTGTGTTATATATGAAAATTAGCTAAGGATTTTGCTTTGACATGCTTAAAGATTGTGTCCATGCAGTTAACTATGAATTAACTATGTTATTTATCAGTTATGGAAAAGTCAGAAGGAGAACACTGCTCTTAGAGCCAAGTCCTTCAACTTTTTAAACTTGATCTAGCTCAGTGGGCTTTCCTTGATATTTCTGTTACACTGGGAAAAGTAAAGCTTAACATTATTTCTTCCTGTCCTTGACAAAAGGACCATCACTAACCCACAAAGCAGAACAAAGGTTTGGTCCTCATCCCTCTGAGTGGTCACAGCCACCCAAGACGTGGGAGTATTATCTATACACAAACTAAAATCACCAACTTTGGTTCATGCCTGGGAGTGCCGTCAGTAACCCAGAGTAAACACACATAAAGATTAAAAATAAGAATTTCTGGCTTGATCACAAGCTGGAAACACTGGTTGTTTTTTAATTTTTCCATTCTCTAGACAAATTAAATCTTTTGCTTCTAGAGCTCTCATAGCTATCATCTCTTTCAGCATTTGGGATACTAACTGAGACATGGGCATCTCTACCCATTGCTGCTTAGGTTAGAATGGTCTGCTGAAACCTCACATTCTGTACAGTGAAACAACTTGTGATACAGTATCATAACATTTTGGTAAATATTTCATCCTACAAAACAAAATGAAAACCATGAGAACATTGGCATAATCTTTTGGCTTCATAGGCTTGGCTGCCGCAGGCTCAGCTTCTGAAGGTTTAAGAACTTTTATCCCAGTTCAGATAATATTGCCAAAACTCAGGTCGTCGTCTATAGAAAATAATTGCTTGTCCAAGTCTTTACAGTCTCTACACTAGTTTAATAACAAGTAATTAGTTGAATAAGTCAAATTAATGCCTTTGTACAGAACTGAGATTGGAGTAGGATTGTAGGTCGAGTTTAATTTTAAAATACATTAGAATTTCTATCACTCTGTACACACCCAGGGCAATGCTATTATGGGCTTTCCCATTAATACATATGATTCATTATTTGGACTTAAAGCCCAGGTCTAACAATGCATGTGTTTAAATCTCTAAAGCCTATCTAGAGCTGCAACATTCATTGCAAATGGGGGCTCCTTTCTTTCCTTTCTCCAATTAAGGTGCTAGAGCCAGTGTTACCTGCAAAGGAGGGTGGAAATGTTACTGCACAATTGTGCAAGTGAAACAGTGCCTTGAAACCCAATGCAGGAATATTGTGTTAGGTGGTGGTACTTCATGGAGGGTTCACAAGCCTCTGAATAGCAACCCCCCTCCACCAGATACATGCCTGACCAGGGCTGTTTTTCAGAAGCCGTACTCTGGTTTCAGGATCTATCGAGCTTCATGCATTTTAATGGATGACTCTGTTGCTCCTTGCTTCAGGGCTCTGACGAACTTTGCTTCAGCTCTTGGCTCATGCTATGACAGTGCACAAGCAGGGAGAGTCAGTTTGTGCAGCTTTCTCACTGAAAAGCAACATTTGCTTTTGAGATTAACGGACCGGGCTAGGAAAATTTCACAGCCCTCTAGACAAAATGTTGTCAAGCCATTATAAGTACAAAAGGACATGCAGCTGTTTTGCAAGCCAACTCATTTACTGAGTGTCATTAAAAGCTCATATACCTCCCTGTTGTGATGTTCTCATTATTAAAAGATAGGCAATATCATAGTAATAGGAGGTGTGTGCTTTAAGTGTTATTTCTGTTCTCTATCACTCTTCTTGGTGGTCAGAGCTATTTATTCTTGTCACACACTGACAAATTTCCTCCAAAGAGGCTTTTATGTGAATGGTTAGATTAATTACTGGCTATCCTGAACAATTATCAGGTCTATTCTGATATCAGAATTAAGTTTTAAATTCTTTTTTATTTCATTGGCATTCTGCACTGAGTTGTAGTCAGGATCCCAGTGCGACAATTCCTCATGATGTCAGTTCTGAAGTTTGTGGAATAATCATCATCATCAAAATCCTAAGTATGGATATTCAAAATAAATAATAATAATGATGACTTTTACTCGAATGTAATAAGAATTGCTTTTATGACTTCAAGGTCAGTCTGAAACATAAATGTTATGCAAAGTAATGGAAAGAAGTAGTCTGAAAACCATCTGTAACTGGCAGACAAAGTTTATCTAGCCCAAATCTTGTGTTTGTGTGATGCAAACAAAAGTAGCGAGACACAGCTTCCAGGGCTAGATTATACAGGGACTTTCTGATGCAGAAAACACAACTAGACTTAAGAGCAGCTGTTGAACTCAGACTACAAAAACCACAACTGTCTTTTATGATTTAGGCCCACAACTCCTTACAGAAGTGACATCCAGAGCTTGTTGACAGGTTTTGTGAGCAAACACTTTCATTGCTGATTTGAAGTTTGTTCCCTGCTAAGTTTAGAGAGTGTCCCTTGATTCTTATGCTGGACAAAAAGAAAAGCAGTTTAGGTAAGGTAAACTGACAGCAATCATCTTGGTGAGTTATTATTGTTTATGATTCATAATTTAAAAGCCAAATTTTCCAACAATTTATGGATGCAATTATGCACCTAATTTGCACAGTTATTTTAGACTTATGTATAATATTGGCTAACTGCATGTTCAACTGGGTAATGCAGGGCTGGAAGAACACCAAATGTTCCCTCATATAGTTTCCCAGGGGATGATGCCACATTTAACATAATCTCTTCTTACTACAGTGAACAGTAAGTCAGCTCACTAATAGCTTCACACCAGGCACAAGCCACACTATTTTTCAAGGAGAGAGCATCCATTTTTATCAACAGATGTGTTCTACAAGAAATCTTCTGACTTTGGAGCTGAGCAGCAATGTATACTGCTTAGACAAAAAATTAACAGCACGGAATGACTGAGATACTACTTTTAAAGTGGAGACACAGTATCAGTACAACTTCTGATTTTTCATTTGGACTTTCAAGATACCTCACTGTAATACATGAAATATATATATATACACACTACATTGGCTCAACAAGTGTTTACATAGCAAGGGCTTGGTCAAGTTGCTTTAGAGACCACAGCCTCTGAAATATGCAAAAGGCCACTGTATTGGACAGACTTGTAAATCCTTTCTTGTCATGCACAATGTGGTTAAGAAGTGTTGCAATTTCTGCTGTAATTCTGCCCAAAGCCAAGCCAGTAATGGGATCAAATGTTTTTGATTAAAATATCCACAAAAATTAAGGTATTGAATAATTTTCAGGAAGCTGCTTCAGTAATTCAAGGTGAAATCAGGTGTTTAACTTTGCCCAATGATACATTGTGGAGTAGAAAGTGAAGGATTTGAGGGGAAGGGGCTCTCTATTACTGTATAAGCCTGAAGCAATTGACCTAATGGCAACTGCAGAAAAGAAATAAAGAGAAAAGGGTAATTATAACCCTGTAATGACTCATCTTGGTGGTTAGACAAAGTACTTTACACAGCTCAGCTGAACTGAATACTTCATAGAAGAGTCTCAGCTGAAGACTATTCATATGAAACTGCATTACACTGATTTATGGAGAGAACCACATGACTGTAAATCTTTGACAAAGTTCTTGTCTAGCTACATCATGGTAACAGAATGATCACATCACATAGTAAGATATAAATGACTCATTTAATTTCATGGTAAGAGAAATCCTGGAAGATATTGAAGCTTTAGGAACTAGAGCCATTCATATGCATTCACTTTGGCTTCGTGGCCTTTAAAACCTCTAGAATAACTTTGAAGTGAAGTTATTTATAAAGAAAAAACCAAACAAATTAAGTTAAATTTACAAGGTTATACACAATGGACATACAAATATCTGACCTGAATGAATGTTTGACAAATATAATTCAAACAACAAATGAACAGCATGTAACAAAAGGACATCACAATGATTATGGAGCTTAAAAATAAGACTACTTTTTCCAAGCTTGTCTGCCTTCAAAGATATTTAAAACCTGATTCTCCTCCAACATATATTAGTGTCAATCAAAAATAACTCTGCTCAGGTCAATGGATTTACACAATTGCAAAATTAGTATAAGTAAGAAGACAATCAGAGCTTTTGTATACTACAAAAATCTCTCTTAATAGCAACAGCAATAGAGAAGAAGGAGGTAGGAGGTCCCTTTCCAGGACAGACTGGGTGGATAAACAAGAAAAACCTGCTGAGCTCGTAAGTGAGGATTTGTAGGAGGAGCTGTAACATTAATTTAGCCATTAGTTCACTCCTTTAAAATTTCCCCTTTCCTGTCTTTTACTTCATCTGACATGTTTAGCAGCAGTTGGGCTATGGCTTTAGCATTAGACTAAAGGCGTGGTCTCCATCACACAGGATCCATGAAGAGGTATACACATTTAAAATTATGTTCTTGAATGTGAGAAGTCACCTTTGGGTTGTTGCTTGTGAAGGTGTGACAAAGGGTACAACATAGTGTCTCCCACTCTTGGGCCCAGTCCATGAGCTTTCAAAGTTGTAGGCTGTATTCTGCAGAGTGCAGCTACTACTCCTACCACCAAAGACATTGCACGGCTGCTGTATCTGTGTGATGGTTCCAGGGAAAGGTGCCCTCAGGAGACACATTCTTAGCTGCAGATTCATGTAACAGGATCACCCCCACTTCACAGGCACTGCACATTCAAGTACATTTATGCCATAGGACACCTCTGTTCTATAAACAAACAAGGGGATCATCAGGACTTCACCAACCTGTAGTGACTGTTCAAACAAGCTATTTCTCTCATACCACATTCTCCAATTTTGATAGGCAATGTGAGTTGGGTCAGTATGTGGGAAAAAATGGACAAAAGGGAAGGAGAAGACATAATACAGAAAACCTCTGTTGTGTGACTCCAGACTGTAGATGTGTCTCTAGATGTGAAGACTTGTTCAACTCTTGTAGCAGGTCAGATTCCCAGATCACAGAAGCCACAAAAAATTACCACTTACTGTGTCTTTGTTGGAAGACCTGAGACAATCGAAGACAAAAATAAGTGGAAATGTGTAAGAATAAGCTCATGCTTCTTGCAGACAGACTTCCCCTGGGAACAGAGGGCCAGTGTTTGGAGAAGGAAGGTGCGTTGAGAAATGCTTCACTGACTTTAAACTACCAACTTTCCTATAGGAAAGAGATTGCATTTACATCAATAAATATTTAAACCTTGTCAGTTAGAGAGGAAAATCTACTTATTCAGGACAAAACTTTTGTTAATATAACTACCTCAAAAACCATTGGGAGTTTGCCAGCAGATTAAGCCACAAATAATTTGCCCAGAGAATATGAAGTCAGCAAGCTTTAGAACTGTGGGAACTGCAACCATTGAATAAATAATTTGTGAATATCATTTAACTAAGGACGTTTATAAGATCGGAAAGTTATAGAAAGATCAGTATGTTACTGATAAACACGGATCAGGGGTTCAGCTGATAGCAGTAGCATGGCTTCCCTGAAGTCCATGTGCCTCAGCCACTGTGAGCCACTGAAGCAGAGCAAGTACCTGGGGGGTTTATTCTCCCTTTTGGGCTCACACTGCAAGACCTGTAGCATTAACTGCTATAGACTTATACAGTAGAGCAGACCATTTCTTTCTGATGTGAAAGCTACTTTCCAGCTAATGGGAAAACCAAGTTTTCTGATAGGACATAAGGGACCATGTAGACATAAGACATACAATAGCTGATAGTCCCATCTACAGGAGCCCATATTTGTTCTGACAGAGTATCTTTGCTAGCCCAGGACTGCCCTGGAGATACATTTCTTCAGAGCTTCTTCTCTTTGTAGCTCTGAAGAACCTTTGCGTGCTACCTCATACCTCGTACTGGTTTTACATTTGGCTTTAGGGAAAGGCTAGAGTTGCAGAAGAGATAACCACCCACCTGAGGGATGGCACTGCCATTGCTCTCAGCAAGGCTTCCCCTTTCCTCGCCCCCATGCACTTGTCTGCTCATGAACTGACACAGCATGAGTGCAAACAGATCAAGTCATGTTGAGATTTTCGGTAACCACCAACACTAAAACATTTCTGAGCTTTTGCCTAAAAATAATAGGTGGTTGTTTTTCCTCCTCCCTTCCAAGAGGAAATAAAAAAATAAAATACAAAACTCTGAGTTTTTGACATTCTCATGCAAATTTCATTCCCTTCAATGCACTACCAAACCGTCTATCTTAGTTTGGTAGAGTACTGACATCTCTTACCTTCTCTTCTGGTCTTGCTGACAAACAGCAAGAGGTAAATTTGAAAACATTACTTCAGCTGTAACATGGTTTCTCATTTCATTTCTCAGCCTCCTGGGGCTTTAGAAGGGAATCCCACCTCCAGACAGCTCATAAAGTCATTTGTGACACAGGATGTCCCAGTTACTCTACAGGAATGTTGAAAGCATTTTATTTTCTTCCCTTTGATTTTTATTGGTTGAGCTCCCAGTCTTTTGTGAGTAATTATACCATTTGCTTTATGTCTTGCTTTTATAATGACTAATGCAAAAATATATGTACAAGCAAATGGAAGCATATTACTGAGTGATTAACAATGAACAATTAGGATTAATTAAGGCAATTATTTTAATAAATAAGAATTAGCAAAATATATCCATAAACAAAGCTATGGCACATATTAAGCATGGCTGATGCAGGCTAAAGAAGCAGAATTGTGACAACTGGGACCAGAGGCAAGGAAGAGACAGAGATGATTAAAGAGAAATACATAAAAAAATGTAATTAGGCAAAGGATACAATGGGTATATCCAGAGTACTGTGTCACTTCCAAGGATATCTCATTTCATCTATTACCGCTAGAAATGGGATTCAGGCACAGTCATCCATGTCTAACCATGTCCTTAAACCTCCATTTCTTTCTCAGTGATATAAAGAAGTCAGAGAGGCATAAAGCTGTCCTAAGAAAAAAACAGGAAAAATCATTATTCTCCATCATTTTTAGTAACTCAGTTTTGAAGTTGGTCATAGCATCAAGATGAGACTTGTTAGGGATATTCAGAGCTAGAAATGTAATTTTCAGTCATCTGCCCAAGATTTGCACCAACATTACAGAAATCAGAAGGCAACACAGCACCTCTTTTAAGGTTGCTTCAGCTATTTCTGACATTCTTTAATATTAATATTTTTAATTTATTTATGATGAGCTAAAACAACTTCTCTTGTGCTGTTTTATAGTCCCTCAGGTTTCCCCAGCTTCCCTATCACCACTGGAAAAGACAATCTATGGGATTGCCACACTGAAGGGTGATTTTGCTCCTGTGGCACCACAGGTGAGAGTTTTCCATGGACTAATCAATCCAATTAATAGGATATGGTCTATTTACTGAGCATTATTATTCTTTGGCACAATCAGATCAACAGAAAAATGCCAATAAAGCTGTAAAGTCAAAGAAGTAAACCTCAAGATTCGATATGCTAGACCAGTGCCAATAGCTTTTCTTTCTACAACAAAAGGTTTCAGTAGACTGGGGTGCTCAAATTAGAATCAAACCTCAGTAAATTGTGGCTAGAAGGTTTCTGAGAAGAGTAGTAAGAAAGTATAAAGAAACACTGCAAGGGTTGCTGCAATGAAAGAGGAGTTTGGGGAAGACATGGCAGTAGCAAGAATATGGCCTGTCCAGTCACTTGGTATTATTCAGTAAACAGTGTTTGCTCTGGGGTAAAATACAATTAGTTCTTTTTTTGATTAGATACATCAGGAGCATAAAGCTGTCAGTCCCATAGTCACACTCCCCTCCTGCAGGAGAGTCCAGCTGCTGACTCAGCACTTGTTTGCTGTTGGGAAGTACTTCAAGTCTCAACCAAGCATCGTAAAACAACCTTGCTCCAGTAAATCATACAGCCTTTTTGTAGATGTTGAAGGTCAATAGAATGACAGGAGTACACAGACAGTTAAGAAACGAAAGCCCCCAGCAGAGACTTTCTCAGTCTGTGTATTGTTCTACTTGAGTTCTTTGTCTGCTCTTTTGGCCGGGATTAAGCAACAAGTTTAAGCACTGGTTAAGGACTTCCCTGAACTGGCACCTAAATTTGTTATTAGCCAGCTGAGTTTTTGGTTATTATCAAGATCTTCTCCAGTCTGTAATCAAGAGTGTGTCAAGAAGGGTAAAGGACTGAGCAAGACAGAGACCAGAATCATGCATCCCATAGTCCCATGCCTCTAGATATTTTAGTAACTGGAAAACTACGTGCTTTGAAGGGTAAAGTAATTAATTACATTAGAGATTAAAAGAAAAGCTGTAGAAAAGAGTCTGCTCCAATTCATTCTCAGGGAACAAAAAAGCACAAATCCTTTTTTTTTTTTTTTAGCACAGAACATCAAATTGATATTTATCTCCCTCTCGGGAGAGATGGAATTGAAAGCATTTTAATTCATAAATATCTGGCTTGCTTCTCTTCAAAAGCTTCCTGAGAATCCAGAGAGGAAGGGGAGCTCTCATTTTGTAACTACTTTGGCAAGTCCAGGTAGCACAGCTCACTTACAGCCATTGATATTCACGTGGACCATCGCGCACGCAGTGTTGACAGGCTCTTTTCCTTGCTGCTGCTGGAACACAGCCCTTCCAGTCTGTTTTTGAGGATGTTACAACCGTTTGATTGAGCCATCATTTTATCATATGCCACTGGCTTTTGTAACCAGGCTCTTGCTTCACTTTCATGCTGCTAATAAATTGTGGTGTTACTCTCTGTCGCGTGCAGTTTTGGAGGGAAGAGAAAGTTTAAGGGCAAGAAGGAGATCCTGAGGTTTGCTGTTTGGAGTCAGGTCTGCATTATATTTCACTGTGTAAGCAAACATATGGACAGTTTTCTGTTAAGATTTTTCAGGCAGAGCACTTCAACAGGCAATTTCCTGTACTAAGTAGTGTTATAATTAGGATTGCCACTGGAATGAAACACTGTGTGCCCATATTATTGTATTACACCATGTTAGCATTTAATTGTTACATCTGAGAAACTTACACACACCCACATTTTGAGTGGTTAACTTCTCATACACTGCTTTTTACATCATGGCTTTGAATTCTCTTTATTATTCCTCAATAAATATATTTATATCCACATGGGTATCGGTATTAAACCACTACGTGGTTGTTATCTATACAAAGGCATAGACACATATACTAGCATCTTGTCTAAGTGAAGCAGGAATGACAAGAGAAATTTTTTTGATTTAGTGACCAAAGGACAACTGTGAATCTCTCAATTCCAGCAGTGCCAACCCAGAAATATCTCCTGAGTCTTGTTCATAAATGTAAATCAGCTGAACCTGTCCAAAGAACCACACCAGGTATAAGGGACCAAACTTTCTGTTTCTGCCACGATGAAAGGATGCTTTTGACATCAGTGGCAGAATTCTTGGGCGCTGTATTATTCATTCTTTACATGATTGGTCTTTGGGCTTGTAGTATAACAAGGGGACGCTGGAAAGAATAAAAGTAATAATAGGCTGCAAGCTACAGGAATGACATGTGTCTGAGGAGCTGTTTGTCTGTGTATCATTTCTGGTTATAGGCAAGAGCCACTCAAGTTCATTAAGAGCGAACGGAAGTCCTTCAGCCCCAGATTCCTGTCATTTCATTTGAAGAGGAGGCCTCTGGCGTGTAACCAGATATCTTCCGGGTTTTAAGGCTCGCTGATCTTTGCCTTTAGAATTCTGGACAGTATTAATTTACATAGGCCTGAAAACAAGCGTGGCGCTATCCGTCTTCTTGAGTTACATGCAAAGAACACCAATAAACTTCCTGATGTAACTAATAAAGGAAATTGGGAAGGAAGGAACAGTCTATCAGTTATCAATAGGATAAAAGTTGCAGGAATCAGGCAAATTAAAGTTTGAAAACCAAGTAGTTAAATTCTAAAGTATTGAGATTCAAAAGGAAACTCGGAACTCCTTCTCTTTTTGACATACTGAGCATAAATCCATTCACAGACTGGTAGTGGTAGAGAAAAAGGACAGAGACAGGGAGAGTAATGGCAAGAGAAAGCACATTTTGGAAAGATAAAAGGTTGGTTTATCCCTAAGTGGGGGAGATGGAGATCTGCCACTTTTCCTAAGATGTGGAAATAAAACCCAGCTCTTTTTTTTTTGTGAGCCACACTTTTTGGTCCCTTTGTTTGCATCATTGTTTTAGTGCAAGCTGACACCACTCTTATTTTGCTCTGATTGGCATATAAAGGAAAATTCAAAAGTAATTGTATGTAGCTTTTATTAATTTCAGTGAAAACAGTGCTTCCATATTTCAGTGCTGAATCTGACTCAGGGAATCTAATGAAACTGGGACATCATGTAAGAATACAGAGCCATACTCATCTGGGGATTTGTTTTGACCAATTGCCTATCACCACTCTCCAGATAATGTTTCTTTTACCAGTTGCAAAATCTGCTCCATTTCCAAAGATAACATACCTCATCTCAAGCACATTAATACATTTCTGCCTTGGGTCTAAGTTTTCCTCCAAAATTTTCATTATTCTTTCTGCAACATATTTCTGCTTGTTTCCTAATCAGGGAAAATGGTAATAGTATTAATTATGTAAATAATACCAGTAATAATAATAATAATAATAATAATAATAATAATATATCCTCATGGGTTAATGAGTTCTCTATTCAGATTTCACATCAATCCACAATAAAAAGAGAGAAAAAGAGGAGATCCAGGAGACCAAAAGCAAAAGCACGTGTTCTGCCTGAAAAACAGTCCTACAGCATGCTTCCATGAAATCATAGGTCAGAAAAAACCAGGAACAAAAACCCTAAAAATGTGACACACCCTTACTCAAGCCTTCTTTAAGTGCATGCCTAGGACTGAGCTCACTATTAAGTCCTTTTTAGGCAGATGAGCTGAGCAGGAGGATTGTCTTTGATGATGAGCTACTTACGATTTGTTCTTTTCAGCAGTAGGAGTCAGAATTGGGAAAGTTGTTTATTATTCAACCATCTCTTCCAAAGCAAAGAAAACACTGTTTATAGGAAACTTCAAAACCCTCTGTCAGAGATATCAAGCCTATATACTATAGGCCTTTGCCAAGTCAAATTAGGTTATTTTACTTGATATTAAGTTTGACAAGCAAAGAGCCCGTGAAAACCAGAATCCCGACTGGGCGTGCCTCCCACAACTCACTCAATTTTTTAGTGCTAAAATTCCTCCAGTAGCTCTATTCTCCACTCTCAGCTTATATTTCCGTCTATATTTATCTTGTCTGGAACTTTACCTCATTGTGTCCTAGACATCTTCTAATATTCAGATTCTTCAAGAATGTGAACACCACCAGTAGACTTTGTTTTGGCTAGCAAACCGGTCTTACCACATGTGGATGTCTCTGTGGGCTTTGGTTTCTATTTACCTCAACAGATTATAAATTCTATTATCATGCTAATTTGCAGGTCCACTGAATCTATCAGACTTGTGGGCTCCTCAGTCCTATAAATATATGCTTCTGCTACATCGTTTCCTGGCAGGACCAATTACAAGCCCATTTGTGTATTAACAGCTGTAGATAATTAAGAAAATTATTAATAACACATTGCATTTTTAAAAGCCGGACAATCTCTTTGAGGACAGAGTAAGCATGAGAGATTTCACTCCATGCTGCCTACCCAGGAGGAGCTTCCACTAACTTGCTTTGATTGCCTATTGAAAGCAGAGTCAGGCCTGTGAGGTCTGCAATGGTCCAAATTTCAGTGAAGTATTCAAGCAGAAATCCTACTAACACTTTACTGAATAAACATACTTTAATTACAGAATGACACTTCCCTGAATTTTTAGTGGTTTGCACATAACCTTTGCAAAATATTCAACATATAAAACAGGTACCCACAAAGGATAATAATTTAAACATTGTCTAGTTCACTTTTACTTTGTGGTTTTTAAAAGGAATATTTTTACAAATGGTTGCCTTCATCTTGGACATAATAACCCATAAATATACATGAAAATGTTTGTACTTCTCTTTCTTCTATGATACTCAGTCCCATCTCTTACCAACACTATGTGTGTAGCCTGGTCAAAATAAAGATCTAATATATTCTGACTTTGGTTTCTACTTAGCATTGGCTCAGCAAGGACCAACCCTACCTGGAACAATTCTCTATTATCCTGCCTCCTGACACCAGCACTTCCTGACACCAACATCTTGTAGCACATCAAAATCATTTGATCAATTGTTGGGAAGGAACCACCAGTCCAAAACTCTGGTCAGTAAAGAACTTCATGTCAATCAAAAGCAACATAGAGGGAGATAATTCCTACTGTATTCTTTAAATTTGCATCAGCTTTGCCTTAGTAATGGGTTTTGAAGGACTAGTTCAATGACTTTCCAAGTTCTTGCAGGTCCTGTATCTGCTATCCTCATAGCTAGTAAGACCCACTCCTCACTATTATCAGCAGGCAAAGTCAGGAGGATTATTAGTAATATTAAAGTAGTAGTAGTATTATCTGAATGTTGGCCAGAAGTCAGCCACTGCTATGTATTCACCTCCATCATCTCAGGAGCTCACTGAACTGATGTCTCCATCTCTGTATGGATCAACACTTTTATTCCAGTGTTCGTACCTCCAATTTGGGTGGCAAACAAGGCTGAAGCAGCACTTAAATATGGTCTTCAACAGATTGAAATATGAATCTGCATTAAATGCTTCAGAATCACTCCATTAAGAAATAATGATTCTCCCTTCCCTGATAATTGTCTCAGGCTCCAGGAAGAATTGCTGGTTTGACATGATTCCCATATTCTCAGATGCAGGCAGCGGGAAAAGGGAAGATCAAAGGGGCAGCTAGACCTGCATGTGAGGGTGACATCCACCTGATCATTGCATCCCCTTTTCCAGCTGAAGCCCAACAGAGGCATTTCCACAAGCTGCGATGGAGCAGCCTGTAGGAGCCTGAACTTCTCCCAGCTCTCAGTGGCTGTCAGGAGGCAGAAAAGAGCCCTACAATGGTGTAGAGGTGTCTTTTTGCCTGGTGGAGAGGTGTGTTTTTGCCCCCGCTGTGCAATCACTCTGACTCAGTGCTGTTGGAGGGCACCCCTTAATAGGGCGGTCCTGTTGCCGCCTTACCAGCAGACTGCACCAGACTGGCACAGAGTGTCTGTATCACATCACAAAACCCAAAATAAGAGATCTTTCCTTACCACAAAGAGGGAAATGAGGGAGAAACATTGTAGTATAAATCTTGTGCAACTAAGAGCCTGCAGTTTTATAATCAAGCAGTAGGTCTGTGTGTGTAAATTTAACTGTCACAGTCACATACAATTTAATCGGTCCACATAAAAAGTCTGAGAACGCCACTTTATTGACTACTCAGTAAATGCAGTGTGCATTACAGGAGGGAGTCTTGTCTTACATCCTGGGGATAATGTCACTGGTTTGGGATTCATAAATGAGGTCTGTACAGGAAGAGGGGATTATGCCAGCAATGCGAGAATTCACCACAAGGAATATTTACAAGCTATAAATCCAGCTGTTAATTTCAGGTTATCAAAACCAATCACTGTATCTCAGTTCTCAAACAACATCTGATCATCATCATCATCATCACAACAGTAATCAGCCACTGCAGAACAAACACACAGTGAAGCTGAATTTCCGTAACTGTATTGTGCTCGTTTCCTTCACTAAACATTGAATCGCAACCTCAATTAACGAGACATTTCTTGCTTAGGCAAGAGTGAGGGCAGAAGGGGGAGAGGTCTTCAAGATGGCCATGGAAATACATGCACAGCTTGCAGGAAGCAGAAATGTGTTTGCAATTTGCAACAGGAGGAAAAATAAAAGGCTCAAAAGAAAGATTGATTCCAGTTTTCAGACTATTAAATCAATGTCAACTTATCAAATCCTTGTATTTCCTGGAATGAGAACAAAGGTAACATAAATGAATATGTTTCCAGATTTGTGATCTGTTTACAGTTATACTGTGCACTTATTAGCAGTATGACTATTCAACAACAATTAGAAAGACTACTATAATATTTTTTTTTAATTTCATGTGTAAATTTTGCGCTTAGAAAAGTGATAAACAAAAATCAATCTCTACAGGAGCTGTTCAGACAAGTACACTTCAGACTTTACTACCAACAGCTGTACTGAAATACTTCTACAACCACAGTACATAAGTTGCCAGCTGTTCTAACCCTACACATCACGCAGTTCATATGGTGCCTTACAAACTTGTTCTGTAGTACCATCTCTCAGGCATCAGTTTTGAGCCTGTCTCTTATGCTACATTTATATATGTTTTATGCCAGTGAAATTCAATTATCTTCAAATGGAGCCGCTCTCCATTTACCCAGGTATGAAAACAGAGCACAACCCAGAGCCCAGCAATGGAGAAAGACCCATCAGATTGCAAGGACTAGTGTTTCTCCTACGTCACAGATTTGCAAGCCATCTCAGTAAAAAGACCTTTTACAACACAAGACATCTGCAGTTTGGGTTTTGACCTGTTCTGTTCTAAGTTGTAGAAGAGATAAAAAGTCAGATTTTTTTTTCTTTTTTGCTTTCTTCTCATTCAGTCTTATTTTCTAATTTTGTACTAATAAACTTTTATTGTCTCAAGTGACAGGATCTTTATGCATCCTTGGGGATAATAATCTACGGTGCACTTGAGCTGTCATTTTGATGAGAGATTGACTGGGTTGAATAAACAGGTCAATCCTAACATAAAGATTATCATTGAAAATCAGCTGTCAGAGGCCCTACTTAATTTATTCTGACCTCATATCACAAAAAGCAACACGAATCCTTCTTGAAATACCAGGATAGTTCTGGCATAATTCCAGCAATGACAAAGACATTTTGATCAATGGCTGTGTATGTTCCTTTTACAATGAAATTAGGCGTGGTATGTCTTCACCACAATCCAACAAATCATTGCATGCTGCTTATTCTTCTCAGCCTCTTCTCTGTGGAACAGGATCCAGCAGATTGGATTCAGCATGCTGCAGAGCTGGTGAAAGAGATTCCACTGGATTTCACACAAAAATCTTCACTGCTGCTTTTCCCACGGTTCTATGCTCCTCGTGCTTTGCTTCCCTTGTGATGTTTGACAAAAAGGTCTCATGAAGCACAAGAGCAAAATGAAACACCCATATCTCTCAAGCTCTGCATTTTGATACCAAGAAGACCATAATGTGTAGGAAACTGTATGTATTTGACATGCTATTTTTTTTTAGTGATTCAGTGATTTTTTTTTAGTGATTAAAGTAGTTTCTTGTTCCTGTTTGAAATTTGCAATGATTTATGAAAAAACAAACCAAACCAAAACAAAACCAAACCAAAACCACCAACAAACTCTAATCGGAATAATTTCTTTTCTGGCTATGAATGTTTCATTCACATCTACTTGTGGATAGACATTTGCAAATCAGAGGTCAAATTCACAAAAGATATGATTAGACTTGCATCTTCCATATCAAATTGATATATTATAACCAGGGAAGAGAGTCAGATTATTTTGTCAGAGCATTAGGCACATGAATACTTTTATGGTCTTTGATAAGGAAACATCATTCATGTACCCCTAATGGGAATTTTCCCAGTAGGGCATTGCCAATGGGAATGTTTGACTGAGGGAATGTGAGGGAGAGAGATTTAGTGCTTGCATCTCTTTTTAGTTTCCCCAGTTTCATGCTGATATAACACAGGGTATTGAATTATGATATTACCTTACGGAGAAAGTCATCTCATGACTGGGGTGCTAAAAGGGTAGTGGGCTATGCAGCAGCAGATAAACCAGAACACACTAGGAAGCCTAAAGAATGGGACAGAAAATGCTGCTGAACATAACAAATGTTACTGGCACCTCTGGAATTGTTCTGGCCTAAAAGTCTAGAAAGGAAACATTCAGAGAAACATCAACGTTTCTTAGTTAGAGAAGAGATTAGGAAGAAATGTACAAGGAAGTTTCCTAAAATTCACTATTCTCTCTGGCCAAACTGCTGCCTTCACACTTCACAGTACACCAGAAATACCTCGGATGGTACACAAGTGCAACACCACTCAAAGGGAGACCATTTCCAGGAGACTTCACTTGGCTCTCAGTCATATGTTATGATGGATGTTTATCCAGGTGGAAAGAACATCAGATTTAAGTGAGTAAGACCTCAGAATCAAATCAGAGCATGGACAGATGTAAACACGCTGTGTTTGAATGCAGAAATCAGCCTCTAACCATCTGGAGGTGGAGGAACCTTTACCTGGAAGGAGACTGTGGCTGCCTCGACTACTGAGTTTCTCCTGTTTCCCTCTGAATTGCCAGTTGGCTTCTCTATGGACTACTGTTATTTCTACTAAATCATGAAGGACATGCCATGTTGACAACAGCACTGCCTTTGTGTTCAAAAGACACGCAAGGGACAGTGGTGAGTGTCTGCAAGGAAAGGAAGTCAGGAGGACAATTTTCACAGCCTGCTGATGAAGGGATTTCTCTGGAAGCGATGATTCAGGCTTCATAAGAACCTCCCTAATTTTGTCCGGCCGTCTCCACACCTGTGCACAGGGAGTGAGATGGGAAGAGACAGTTAGGCCACAGGATCAGTGCCTGCCTTTCCACAGCTGCTCCTCCACGTGCTTCTCCAAAAGTTCTCAGAAGGTACCAAACCATCTGAGACAGGGACAGGTCAGCAGGTGACCTCTCTGGTTTTTGTATGCTTTATAGCTGGTACTGGTATGATTTAACATGTTACAGAAGATTCCCCTGCCCAGTACCTGAAAATTAAACTAAATCATACAGGAATCAGGGCTGTAGACCTTTCATCTGGCTGGCTTGCGTCTGGTACATCACACAGGAGATGTACCAGGAGCACCTCAAGCAGCCTCTTCTCTCTGGTCTGTCTCCAGTACAGTTTGCTTAGGCTGCATCCCTCACGGTTAGACTGAAGAAAGCAAAGCGCAGGATTATGTGAAGTTAGGCAGCCCGTGGGGGTGGAGGGGGAAGGGAAATGAAAGAATATTTAAAATAAACAAATACACATCCCAGGAAAAGCTCTTCCCAAGTATCTGTAGAGAACTGCCTGTAATCAGTTAATCAGCATAATTGTTTCTAATTAGGCTCCAGAGGCACATCACAAACACGGTGAGCTTTGCAGAGAATTGGGTAGGGGTCTGGGGAGTGCAAAGAGGAAAAAGCTTCCAGTGCTATATTAATGACAATCATAACTCTCTGCACAGCCAGGGAGGCTTCTGCTCTAATTAGAACCATTCTTGCTGAAATGGGAGGCGACATGATTTGTGAAAAAGACACCCTCAGCATGTAATTTTCTATGTAACAAATCTAGAAAGATGGATGCTCTTTGATCTCGATTCTCCTGTTATTGCTGTTCACACTGGGAAGGGCGCTTTAATGAAACAATCTCAAGGTAATTTACCGCCTTTGAAGTCCTGAAATGTGCTGCCAACAAAATTTCTGGTTTAGTGGAGGCTGCTGCAGCAGTCACTCAGGATTGCTTAATGGAGCACCAAAACTGGAACATCAAGACATCAAAGGTGAAGGTGCCATGTGATTAATAAACTAAGCTATTCATTTGTTTCTGCCTCAGAGGCAATCTGACAATTTATTGTCACTAGCTAATTTACACTTTGTGAGTACTTGCTCTTGCTAGTTATGCTGCCTATAGAACAAGATAAGTGATGTTTACATGGAGAGGGGAGGAGAATAGACCCTTTTTAAATCTGGTGGAAGGGGGGGGGGGCAGAGGGAGGAAAGGTTTTTTCCAAAATTATTGAGGAAGCAACCTGGACCATGGAATTTTAGAGAGGGGAAGCTGAACTGGGAGGGGGGCAGGGGCAGGGGGTATTTCTGCGTTATTCCCTCCCTTCCCCTGCTGCCTTTGACCATCTCCTTGTTTACATGCTGTTGCCAGGAAGCAAGGCCCAATTAAAAGTGGATTACAAGGCAATGAAATAGCATTATGATGAGGGAAGAGTTACACCAATTCATTTCTATTTAATTTGATGGCTAAGCCAAGGGTTTCAATGATACTCAGCTAGGGAAGGTGGGTCTTGCAAATCTCTGCCTACGTCTGGGGTGGCAGCCAGTCTGGCCTTTGACAAGTGGGTTGTACCCATCAGCTTCTCTTCAGCAATAAAAGCTATGTCCTTCATTGCTTATTCAAAATGACCAGTTAATCTGAAGTGAAATGAAACAGCCCAAAAAAGAGACAGAAAGATGCTTTCACAGAGAATGTAAAAGCCTAGCTGGGATGATGTAGGATGACCGCTTTTGTGATTATTTCTTCTGCCTCCCCTAGTAATGAACTGCAGCTCTTTCTAAACCAAAAGTGATGGACTCCTAGAGTCAACTCATGCAATAACAAGTGGAAACACAATATTTGTCTAAGAATTCTGGGAATGTAATTGGGATGTGGAGTCTGATACTGCCTGCAATATGGAGGAGTCTGGGGGGACATGAAACAGGAAGGCTTGAAGAGCAAGGAGACAGAGTTGTACCTCTCAGATTAGATCTGCAGCTGCATTCACACTCCCTGTTCCTGAAAGATGCCCTTTCCACAGATATGCCACTGCAGAGGGAGAGCAACTGGTGCCAATCTCCCTTGCTTCAGGGCAACGGAGCAGGGCATCCTGTGGAAGGCACTGAGTCTCCTCCTAGCCTCGGATATTAGAGCCTAACAAAACCTCAGGCTACAGGGAGGTCACATACAAGGAATTTGGTTTGATGTGTATAAAATAGGAAATTAATTGTATTAAGACACCTTCATAAAATGTATACCCAGCCTCAGATTTTCATTTCTCTCCCAGGAGAATAGCCAGATCCAAATTCAGTTTTGATTTTTCACAATTAAGATGAGAACCTCAGGTCAAAAAAGCCCAGGCCCTGACTAAAGGACAAATCTGATCATGGTTTTTTTTGTTTGATGGGCTTTTTTTTTTGAAGCAGCATTTGATCCTCTCCTGTGACAGAAGCACATGTCTGTGTACATCCCATGGCAGCTGTTTTCAGAAGTACGTCATGTGGCATTTGTATAGTGTACAGCCTGCACAGCGGTGTGATCACAGGGAGATTGCCTAAGGCTTGCACCCAGGTCAGGCAGATAACCCTCAGTCCTTGAACACATACCAGAACGCTTGAAAAAGTTACACCTTGGCTTGCCCCAGCAGCAGGAGAGTCAGGGCATCTGAGGGAGGATATCCTACCACACCCCGGTCTGGAGCATGGAGCAGCCAGACAAACTGGTTACACAGGCATGGTTAGGTGGTCTTGAATTCACAGCAAAAAATAATGTGCCAAACCAGTTTATAGGAAGATCTCCATGTGCCAGGCAAGGATGTCACAACTACTAGCTGTATTAACCACACTATGTGTGGGCACAAAACATATTTATAGTCAACCTCTTCATGAACTGGTTACAAAGTTGGCTCACAGTGGAAATGTAGGCAGGGCCTTCTGGGCTATTTTTGGTCCTTAGAGTGCGGCCAGAGATATGAGAACTGCCTCTTTGATAGTACATCGCCTATCACTGCTGGGTGGAAGGGAGAAGTTCAGAAGTATGTGGAACTAAGGAGCAATAATTAAAAAATAAACTAGGGAGCTGCAATCAAAGCTATGAAAGATATCATTTCATGAGCTGTTGAAGCTGGAGTCAATAACACGATTCTTGTTTATAAGCCCCTGACGCTCTGCCTTCTCTAAATGTCACTGTGCAAAGGACCAAAGGAACCACAAGCTCCAGCAAGACAGAAAAGACCAATTGTTTTTGGGTTGGTTTTTTTTTCTTTTTTTGAAGAGGGAAAAGAAGTCTCATCTCCTTGCTCTATGGGGGTTAATGTGTAGCATCCTGGCTCCTGTCACTAAGAAGCATGATAAGACTTCAAAGAGTACAGTGCAGAGCAGATACAGGCAGGCAAAGAGAACTGAGGCTAGTAAGAAGCTTGTAAAAAACACAAAACAAAACAACCCCCTCCCCCCCAAACAAAAAAGAAACCCTAATGAGCCACCCAGATTATACATGATACAATCGTTGTCCATCTTAAATAGTCTTTTTTTATTAGCAGGTTTAGAGGACCCCAGACAGCAGCAAAATATTATCCGAGGTCCATAGCCATGGGCATAGAGCAAGGAAAGTGAATTTGAAGACCTAGCTACATCTGGAGTTTATCAGCTCTTTTCCTGGCTAGTATTACAGTAAACAATTATCTGTAGATCAGGAGACAGCAGGGACTTTAAAGACCCAAATTTAAAGACTCAAAGGGAGAGAGAGAAGGAGAATACAAGAGATAAAAAGGAGCCTATGCATCTTATCGTACTAATGAAATCAACCTGACAATCATGGCAGGCTGCAAGGGTATTACACTGTCTGGTATTAAATGAGCAGTTACAGCACAGGCTCCTGTGTCAAACAGCAAATAGACACAAAAGAAAAGAGAAATGTACTGCTAGGTCAAGGCGAGTGATTTATAGGGAGCACTCAGACAGCTGGTCAGTTTTAAAACCTCCTTGAGCACGCTGTCAGGATAACAACATATTCAAATGTTTTGATTAGGGGCTGGGGATGTTCTGCAGCACAGAAAACCTCAGTGAGCCCTAAAATGCAATTAATGAGGAAACAACACTTGCCTGCAGCTGTTGTTCTGTTATGTGCTGAGGAACAATCACCTGTTGCAAAGGCAGGAATAAGCCAGCCTGTCCTATGGACAAATTTGACTAATTTCTACTGTTTTGAGCTGTGAAGCCTTGCTTTCCTTGGATGCTGCTGGCCACTGTCAATGGTAACTTTTCTAGGAGGTGGAAGCAGTGTGAATGTTTGGTCCCAAAGGGCTATTTTCCAGAATTACGGGAGGTAAGATTTTCATGTTCCTCAATGAACCAGGTGCAGTTATAAATGTTAAGATCTGTTCTATTCTGACAAAGGCCTGATGGATACATTACTACCTTAGAAATGTCTTTTTTTTTTTTTTATCCATATACTTCCTGGGTCTTTCAAGTGGAGACAACAGCCAAATAATCCTACAACTGGAAAAAGATCCAGGGAAATAGGCTTTGTGATCAGGACTGAAATACTGTAATGTTTTGTTTAGTAATCCTTCTGAGGCACAATGGGAGAATGGTGACCTGGGTATACTGACAAATAGAACTTCACAAAGTCACTAGCTACCTCTGTATAATTTGGGTAGTAACACCAAGTTTTTTTAATATTAAAGCATACTACTGCTCTGGAGAACAGGAAAAAATGAGGCATGGCCATGAATACTTATCCATCTCTGAAAAGGAGAGAGATTTTGCTCTGAATTGGTTCCCAGAACTTATGCTTGATTTTATTTTCAAGTCTTGTTAACACGAACATGACTGGAAAGAGCCATTTTAAGCAACTCGTGCAGAATACTAGTAGTAAGCAAATTCTTGAGCATCTTTTCAGCTCTGAGGAACTAACAGACAACCAAAGACCTCCCCCACACCACTCTTAACAGCTCCCAGAGTATGCATATATCAAGCAGGAAGCATGTTTCAGGGCTGAAACATGACTTTGGATGTTTTACTTTGGCTACTGACCCTTCTGGCAGCTCCAAAACTGTGGTGAGACTGAGCCTGGCTCCTGCAGCCAGAAGCAGAGCCAGGACATGTATACAAGATCTGTTTTTTCCTGGTCTGACCTATTGCTAAAGGGCACCCTAACAGTCCTACCCCAGAGCAGAAGAAATGGTTCTGAGGTCTTTAAACAAGAAACACTTTCAAACAGCTGTTGGTCAAAGATAAGAAATGTAGGACAGCCAATGAGGGACAGCCAGTCCTGAACAAGGAGCTAAAGAGAAAATAAAAATAAAAATCAGGAACTTCTCACAGACAACAGAAAAAGAGCAAAAAGGGGAGGGGGTTGGAAGGGAAATAATCATTCAATATGTAACTCTGTGTTCATCCACTGCTAGATTTCACAAAGCTGGCAGGACCTCCAAAGCTCAGGTCCAAGTTCTGGGACTCAGAAAATGTTGAGAGGAGATCCATGTGTTCAAAGCCGGATCTCCTCCAGCAGAACAGAGCTCACCATGGCTCATCTGCCTGCTCCTGGGGCAGAGCCACAACCCGTGAGACAAACGCGCCTGGAAAAAGCCTTCCCACCACCATGGCATCCTGGTGTAAGCTGCTCTCTGTGGGATTAAGACAGTCAGTGAGGTCAGTTCCTGTGTTGCAGATCAAATGAATGCGACAATTTGTGATGAAAAATTCTACTTCTTTCCCATTGGTATTGGTCAGCAAATCAGTGTCTTGTCTGGGCTGAGCAGAGTTGAAAAGAAGTCTCAGTGTAAAAAACACCTGCACCTAAGAATATGAAGTGAAGACAGAAATGAATTTCTGTGGTTTGCCTGACGTGGAGACAAGAATTGATAAAATGTAAAGGGTGTTTTGAACTGGGGAGAGGGGACAAAATTTTTGCTACAGTCATGAAGGCACTGTGGCAATTTTCCTGGCTAATAAATGCTGTAATCCTGTAATTGGCAGTTAGGGATTTGTACATGTGAGACCTAATGCAGTTTAAAAAAAAAAAAAATCAAGTCAAACCAGGAAAAGGGAAGACAGGTAGTGTCTTGTTTGTGTGGAAAAGCGAGAAAGGACACTTTCACAAGTACTCTCTCCCCCAAACTGGGGACTGGATAACTGCTTAGGAAGAAGGATCCAGTACAAATCATTAGCTGAATGTTCATTTTGAAGTTTGAAAAATTCTGTTAAACCTGAAACTTATTTTTTCCTGTCATATATGTTTTTGGAGTAAGATACATCACTCTGAAGCGGGGTGGGCCTTGATGCCCTTGGGAAGACAACGAAGGCTAACATACTCCCCACCATGCTGGTTTGCAGTGCAATCTCCACATCATGCTGAAGGCAGCACAATGCCCAGAGGTGTCTCTTGGGGTTAGGACAACTTTTTGAAAATGCTCAAGCCTGTTTGGCCCATCATGTCCTGGCTAGCAGCTCTGCCTGTACTTTTCCATTGATCCTCTGCCTGGATATGTAGTTCTGATTTTGTTTGTGTGATGGGAAGGTGTCATCTTTCAAACACTAACATTTTGTTTGAAGGGATGGGGAAGGGAAAAAAAGCAAGTGACAAAGAACACTAAATTAGCATTACTCAAGATGTTTACATTTGCACTTGAGATTAGCAGCATGATGTATTTCAGTTCCCGTTCCCTTGAATAAGACCCTTTTTATAAATTATGCTATTGCTAGAACCTGTTTAAAAATAAATAACAAGACACTCAGGCTTCTTAATGGACACAAATTACCTAAAGGACAAAGGGCTAGATCATCTCAATCATCTCATATATACTTCTGGCTGTATAAGTCAGAATAGTTCAAAAGACAGTGGAGGAAGTATTTACCTTTTGCTGAGGATTTTTCATCTGAATAAAGAGTGATGAAAAGTAGTAATTCTCCTGTCTACATGGGGAAGCAAGGGGAAGCAAGGGGACACATACGTGGTGCTGTTGTGACAGCACTGGCTATGGCGGTGACACAGGAGAGGAGGAAGTGGGTGGAATGGAGAATCCTAGAATACATTTGCTTTGGAGCAGGTTTGTTTTTATAGGGCTGGCCCCAGCTGCCTGGTCAAATGTGCTGGGCTAGCTTTCCACTTGCTGTAAATCAAGAGGAGTGTAAGCTCATCCGTTCTATTGGGACTGTGTCTATTTATAGCAGCTGAGGACCATATCCAATGTTCTGATGTTGTAAGAGCATGAGACACATATGTCACGCAGTTAATTTTCTAGATTTGTTTTCTTTTAAGTGCTGAATTTAATAAAAGTCATTAATGGTGATAAATGGTTAGTAAACAAGGGCTGTTTAGTCCTACATGGCAGGCAGTTAAAAGTGACTTTGTACGTTAGACAGCACTTGGTGAAGTTATTTACACTGCAAGTCAGGTCTCTAGAAGCAAAACTTCTACTTCAAATATTCTCTTCTCTCTCTCCATACAATAATGGTTTACATCTTTTTTTTTTCCTGAGGCAGTTGTCAGTGCTGCTTTTTGCTTTTTTCTTTTTTTTTTTTCTCTTTTTTTTTTTTTCCCAGATTTCCCAGGCAGATATATTATCTTGTGATACAGCTCATGGTTGTGAATGTTACATCTTACTGTTTGCATGATGGCTGTCTAAGGATGCATCACCCTAGGGGGGCAGTGGTATAGTAAAGTGACTGTACTTCCTCAGCAGTCATACTTCAATATAACAGCTTAAAACTACCCTTAGAGTATCCTACAGAGTTCCTGCTAATCACAAGCTAGACGAAGTGCAGTCTCACACTTCCTTGTCACTGAGTTCTTTGCTCTTCTGCAGAGGAGTGAAAGAGGAAGGTAGGCAGAGCCAGGTTAGCACTCTGAGTAACAAAGACACAGCATCTATCACTGGTCCATTTCATTAGTTAAAGTCCACCCAGTTACAACCAAAAGCTTTTCTTTTTTTTTTTTTTTAATTTGACTACAGCCAAGTTTGGATTGTTCTTCTGGAGTGGACTTCAGGGAGCAATTGATGGCTGTTCAGTGGTCTTTGTATGTTAAAAGCATGATAGAGCCAGAGGCGCTTATTTGAAAGAGAAACAAGACCAAGGTTTGACCATTTATGGTCATTAAAACTCACATGATGCTTTTCTCAAGATTAACAATGGCAGTCCTGGAAGAGGAGGGGTTGACAGTCCCATCTGAAGCACTCTGCCTGCCACAGTCCCCTTTTCAGTTTCATCTGGGCACAGTTCTTCAGTTAACACTCCTGGGACATGGTCATATGTTGCTAAATAGCAGATACATTGCACCCCAGATGTGATTCTATTCTAGCAAAACGTCAAGTGATCCTTTTGTACTGCCAGCATACATGAAAAAATGCTAGTTACAACTACTCCAAACTAGCATCAAGGGATTTTGCATGAGCAGAACATAGTCCTTGATCTGTAGAGTACCACAGAGAGCCTGATGTAAAGATATCTCAAAGCCAGGATATAAAATGCTCAGATATTTGTGGCAAACCAGAGGAATTCTCTAAAGCAAGATAAAATAAAATTTCAGCACTCTGAAAGGATGGATGGATGGATGGATTAATAGATAGATAGATAGATAGATAGGTAGGTAGGTAGGTAGGTAGGTAGATAGATGTCTACCTAGTACTCTGTTGATGGGAAGATTTCCCCACCGCGCTGTCATCACCCCAGAGAACCAGTCAGTTGGTAGGTGGGGGGAAAATTTTCCATTGTTTGGAAGATGTGGGTTACAGCATACCAAAGCAGAAGAGAGATTAAAAAGAAGAGGGGAATTCACATCAATAAAGAGAATTGTTTAAAGCTTCATTAAACAGTTTGCAAAACTGAAATTCTGTTTGGTCAGAATGGCAGGGCGGGGGGTGGCTGCTCAAAGTAAAAGCTTCTTTCTTGTAAAGAAAATTAGTCCTTGGCTATAGCTCTGATTCATGGCAAGCCAAATGCAACAACTTTGAGCGGTTCCCCTTCACTGCATGATAATAGGAATGGAGGCTCCCAGACTGAACTAGAATGAGGGAGGGATGAATCAAGGGGGACAGAGTCTTCTTTGTCCTTAGCTTTCTGGGGGTGTGGGGCTGAAGAAGGGCATATCAGGAGAAATTCCCTCTCATTTCCAATCAGATACTATATCAAAGCTTTAATATACAGCCAAAGGGATCCTTTTTTTAGGGCTAATGATGGTCAAATCTCAACATGTTTTCAGTGTCAGTTCAACTTGAAAGAATCCTGCCAAAAGTCAGACACTTCAAACACAGGAGAAACTGCCATATTCCTTGAGGTTTCCCATCCTCCCTTTACCAGATTTTTTTTTCCCTCCAAACACCAAATCTGAGGGCCCTGACCTCAAAAAACACCTCACTCTAGGCAAGGTTCTTCTCATGCCAACTGGATTCAAAACTCAACCCTCCCCAACCCTAAAGGAAACTTTCAGCACGTATGTTCCAGTTTCATTTATTTTAGAGGTTATTTGCACTGATGCTGAAGCTTAGGGGAGCTGTGCATTGTTTATTTATCTCTTTGATCCATTGTTCCCAAGTCAGTCATTCTATTTCTGTTTTCAGCCTAAATTGTTTTACTTCCCTTATTTTCTTTTGGTCATTTAGGGGCAGGGGAAACTTCAAACTTAAAATGTATAATTATTTGTGTTTAGAAACATTAGGGAAAATGAGGAATGAAAGAGAGATGAGGGATTGTTTTCTTTCTCTGTGTTTTAAATTGTTTTTTGTGCCTTGAGGCAAGTTGCCTAAATCACAAGGGCTAACACTACCAGTGCCAAAAAAGCCTGGTGCAAGGCAAAGTACACTTAAATGGTCAGAAAAAGAATAATAATTTCCCTGGTTTTTTAGTTGCCAGCAGGTGAAAACCTCTCCTTTACATCTCATTTGAAGAACAGAAGCTCCTCAGCTAATGCTAAATGAACAGGCAGCTTAATTGCTGATGTGAAACACTTTAAAGAAGGAAGTTTGGTCAAATCATTTGTTCCTTTTGCATCTTTATCTTCAGTCTGACATGGGTTTAACCTTTGCTCCTAATCCCCATGTCAGTCAGGTTCAGCTTTAATCTGAGAAAGTGAAAGTATTGGTGCTGGGTTATTTTAAGAGGGATAAAAATCTCTGTTCTCTAAAGGTGAATGCTGAGCTAGTGCAGGGATGGTGGCAGAAGACGCAGAGAAGAGGCTTTCTTGCAGAACATCTTGAGAGGTAGCAGGAACCAAGGAGGGGACCTGGGTGGGCATCAAGCTTAAAGGTTCCTCTAACATTTCTTGAAGAACTCCACCAGGCTTGCAAATCTTTGGAGAGCTGCTTCTTGTTTATTTATTCCTTCATCTGAAGGCAGGAAACACTGCTCTGACACTTTGGAGGTTCTAAAGGTAGAACAAAATTCTTGGGCCAATTTAATCTCACCTAAATTTAAGCATTTAAATCAGGAGCCCATTTGCTCCTGGCTTCCCTTTATAGTCACCAGAGAAAAATACCTCCAGAGGGAACTGAGGCATGTTGACATTCTGACATTCATCTCTTTAATCCTTTTTGCTCACTTTGCCTGAGTCTAGACTGCCCAGCTGTACCCATTTCCTTGGATTTCTTGACATCTTTTTGTCCATCACATGTGGCCAGTCATCTGGCACCAAAAGTGAATTCCCACCATGATTTAAAGTACAAAGTGAACGTACTGTTAGCCCAGGGAACTTATTGCCACAAGGTCTTGCTGAGGCCAGAAGCTTAGCAGGATTCAAAAAGGTATTAGATATTTGTATCAGTAACAAGAATAGCCAGGTATAATAATCAAGATTAAAAAAATAAATAAGACTTTTGAGAGAGCTATAAACGTACATTCTTCAGGGCTTATGTGAACTTCTGACTAATGAGGGTTTGGAGTAAATTTTGTCCAGTGGAAATTCTCTGGGATTTATGTTTTAACTCACTTAGGCACTTTTGAAATCCCACCCCCTGGGCCTGCTGGACTTCTGATTGATCCAGGATGACATTTCCTGTAAGCATATGTTCCTAATCATCAAACAATACACAAATTTGTTAAAAAAAAAAATCCAGACAAAAAGAAGAAAAAAAAGAAACAAACAAGGAAAGAAAACCTTTCTCAATAAATAGTCACAAATAATTTGTTCAGCAGAGTTCTCATCCTTAGTTCATATGCTTTGCATCGCCTGCTCCTGTTGCCTTCCTGCCTGCAGAAAGAAAAACCCTGGCCTTTTGTCTACTCATACTAATAGTTCTTATTCTTTTTAATTGGCACCAAAAATTTCATAGATGTTTTGGAGGCTGGAGTGAAGGTGATACCACCTTCATACCTGGAAGAATTTCCATTCTAGGAGATACAGAATTCAAAGTTAATTAGGTTACAGGAAACATTAACTACATTTCTTCAAATCTCCAATTAGGAGTGTGGTCTAGTTTAGGATGCAGTTTATAATATATGCTTTTAATGGCTGTTGTACTCCAAGGAAGTGCAAAGCTTAGGTCTTACTATCTGTCATCCAATAAGCAAGCTTGGAGCACAGATACTCATAAGGACATCATGTCCATCCTCCAATTCTTGATGGCAGTGATGGTGGCTCCTTTCAAACATATGTTTTCAATGCAACGTGGGTAGTAGAGAACCAGTGCCTTCCAGCAGGCAGCCTGATAGGCAGAGAGGTAGGTACTGAGCTCAGCCAGGATTAAAGGATGCACAGGTTATAAAAAAGAAGGTTATGCCAAAGAACTAAGTAGTACATGCACTTAAAGCATACAAAATCTCTCCTCACCTAGTGTAAATAGATGAGGTAATCGTAAGTTAGAAAGGGAGAAGTCTCAGAAGTCTGAGCAGTCCTTTGTTCACAGTTTCTCCTCTGTGCTTGGAAAGATCATAGTGCAATGCACCTTATATAAAGGTCACACTATTATACACCCTGCGATGTGTTACAATTATAGCATCCCTGGTAGCTTCTAGTCATTGCAAAATAATTGTGAATTTTTATAGAAGTCTTTTGTGGGCTTTTTTTTCACTCCTCCTTGATCTGTGCAGCTGACTCATGAAGCTGGAAGAGGAGACGAAGCAGCTAATTGCTGCAGGGAACTTACATCACCGAGCTCTTGTGCTAAGCACCCGAAGCTGGTTTCGTTTCACTGAAACCATGACACTGAAACTACTGTTCTGTCATTCTGCAGAGCAGTGGCTGGGTGTCCATTGCTGAGACTGGAAGCAAGCAAATACCAACAGCACTTGTAAGACAAAATGACCAGAAAAGCTTTTTGTGTTACACAGATAGTCTTTTTAAATTTACAAAATGTCTAACAGGTTTGTTAAAAAATCATCCAGTTAGTCTTTGCTGGCCTTTCATTGTCTTGGCTTTGGTCATTTCAATCAAATTTTATAGCTGCTGACAGTGAAGAAAAGCTACTGTCCCTAACATCCTTCATTCAAATCCCAGAAATGATCCCAAAGAAGTAATTCTTTCCAGGGTTGGATCTTGAGAGATGACAAAGGAGCCACATATTAACACAATTGCATCAATATGTGCCTCGTACTTTCCCCAGTCACGTGAGAAAGAAGCATTTACCTAATTGTGCAGCCTTCTTTACTTTCTCCTCATCCCATTTCACAGAACACCAGCATCCAGATTTCATTCCTTCAAGTGCTGATATGATGCTTCCAGATCACGCTGGTGCCTAAATATTAGGAAAAGCATCTAGGCTGTCTTGCTTGCCTACATAGAAAGGATTTCTGTCTGTAGAAGTCCCATTGCGACAGAGTTGCAGATGTGGCTGTCATCCTTTGATTTTAAAGGAAGGGAGATGTGTCATTGGCACCAGTGACTTTGTTTCAGCACATGATTACACGTGGTGCTGTGGAGCAGCAAGACAGAACCTTTCCACCCTTCTAACAGAACATTTAATCACAGCTTTGCCTCCACCAGGCTCTCCAGCCTGAAGCGCAGGGTCACAGCTCCTGATGGTGACAGCTGGATGCCAGACTTCTTCTGTGAGTTTGTAGGCAATGAAACTGTGGGACAGCCGTTCGTGGTCAGACTCGGGGAGTTCTGCCCTTTCGTGAGGGTGCTATTTCTAGCGTGCTGGCTTGCTGCAAAGCTGGGAGCTACGGGGCTGCTGCAAAGGAGGAGTCTTTTACATATCCTGAAGATTAATTCAAGCTCTCTGGCATGAGTTCCTGGAGACTGTAGAGAGGTCTGAATCCCCAGTGGGCTCTGAACGTCCACTGCAGCAGTGCCACCACTTGAAACACGGCTTTACAGCAGTGTTGCCTCTCCCATAGCCAGCTTGAACCTTGGAAAGGGAGTATTTCTGCTCAGGGAAGCAGAATGTGTACTACAAATTGCATCATCATAACTAGTTTTCACAGAGAACATGCCTAATTAACAGCAGTAAAATGAATCTCTAATTCCTCGCCAGTCCTGGCCACCCACCCACTCAGCCAGATGAATCAGTTCTCTCTTGACAGCCACGGGGGAATCAGGGGTGACAATACAGTGAGCATATGCTTCAGTGAAGACACTGTTTTCCTGCCCACAAATCCGTACCGTTCCCTTCTCTACACCAGGCTGCATATGGGTAATACGGGCCATTATAAGGACTGATTTGTTTATTTAAGGGTTTAATCATAGATTTCAGCTTCCACATGGCTTCCCTCATCTTGTATTAAAAAGCATCCTCTGTAGTCAAAGAATTAGAAGCTTTTATGTCCCTGTTTTATTCAGGTTTGATTTTTGATGCATGTTGATTCCATTTTCTGTCTACAACCTGTTAAATCCCTCGAAGTAGGTGCAATGATAATACCTGATGGAGGCCAAGACCTGGTAAAGCATTTGTTTAAAAAATCACTGGGGCAAGCCCCCTTATGGGTAGAGATTGGCAGGTGGGTAGATGCTAGTTTGATCTTCACTATATTGCTTAAATTAAATAATACCAGAGGCCCTGTGGGCAGCAAGCAGGCACCTTTTAAATGTTATACACCGCAATAAACACATGCAGCTCAATAAATTCGCTCTGATGCTTTCCATTACCAATAGGGCCTGGGCTAACATCTCACAAATGAATTGAAACCACTCTTCTCAGCTTTAACGTGCATCTTGATACGGCCATATCTGTCCACTGTCCATCAGCATCATTCATTTTGCCAGCAGAAGTTGACTACCTTTCCCTGCACGCAGGAAGAAGGGCAGCAGTTTCACAGGGGAACTAGAAAGCAGCTTGCATTCAGTCTGCATTCATGCTCATCATGTTTCCTCATGGTGAATGCCCTACTTTTTCAGTTTTAAATACATTAATTTCTTTTTCTTTTTTAATGTATTGCCCTGTCCAAGTTTTCTTGCTTCAATACACCAAAGATAGATTGTACTATGGTGCAGGAAACATTCAATAATATGAGCAAAGGAGAGGGGAGAGAGGCAGTAATCTTGATAACACAAAATATTTGTAAATTAGCCCAAAATAAATGTTTTTGTTAATATATTGTCCTTTGATAAAGACAATGGGGACATAAATTTAATGACATACGAGCGTGCTTGTTTTTCAAGAGTGGCAAACTTGAGGCACAAGCCTGCTAATCCACCAGAAGAAGATAAAGAGGTGGCCAGAGCCAAGCTTCTGAAATCCAAACACCTTCAGATGCTGACTTGTTCAACTGACCTGAGGTTTTACAAGGGGCTAGAGCAGAAACCCCAGATCTTGAACTTCACCCTGTACACCTCTGGAACCCAGGCCTGTTTTTAGACTTTACATTTCTTCTTCTAACACAGAAAAGCTACAGATAATTCCATTACATTGCTGGAACTTTGCCTTATTTTTTCTCCTTTTTACTGCAGCTTTTTAAGTGAGAGACAGGATGATTTTACAATCACTGAACGCTTGCACTGCTATTCAGGCCTGGGCAATTACAAAGGTAGAGTTTTCATGGTGTAATTCGGTATTTCCCTGGGGAAAGGGGAAGGCATGTCTCCTGTTTGATGTAATGTTGCACATTTTGTTTGCACTTGTTATAGGAGAATTGGGACCTGATTCTTATTTTCACTTATATTTGATTTCTGTGGTACTACCTGTGATAGTTTTATATGAAACATGAGCTATCTTTAATACCAGACCTGCTTATTGGATCTGACAATTGCATAAAAAAGGTTCGATTTCTCCCAGGAATGAGGAAGGACAGGACTTTTAAAAAATCCCAAACCCAACTCATTGGCAAAAAGGAGTAAAAATTGGCAAAAAATCATAATTCCCATGTGTCCAATTATTGAGAATAATTTTTAAGCCAATTACTGAACATCTGACAGTGTCTCAGTGTGTTGGGTGGGCAATGTGATGCTTTATGCCACAAAATCATTTTACATTAATACAAATAATGTTAAAAATTATCACTAACTGTCAGTGCCACCAGGCTGGCAAAGCCACCTTGACACTGGCACAGTTGGGACTGCAGCCTGAGAGTCCAGACCAGCCAGCCAGGGAGAGGAGCCCTCTTGGGTGCTGTACCTGGTGAAGCTCCTGTCGTTTCGCGCCACGCGCCCCGGTGCCACGCAGTGTACCCTCCAGGCCTTTCTGCACTCTTCTTGATGACAACCAAGAAGCTTTCATTGCTTCCAGCAGAAGTGGGCTCTGATCCCATTCCCACAAAAGGCAGTTGATTGTCATAGGTGGACTGCTGGTCTGAACCGGTATGTCAAATCCCACGTTAACTTGAAAAACATTAAAATGATAACTTCATCTCGAGTTACTTTCCTATTCATCTATAGAATTTCTCAATTATGTATGACTAATTTTGCACAAAGTCATTATTTGGAGCAATTTGTCTAAGTATGAGAGGCAACACCTTCAGCCTTCCTGGATAGTGGGTGGGGAAAATGTCATAATCAGTTCTGCTTTGGCATGAGTTATTAAGCGGTCACAGGAGTTCAAAGGAGAGAAATAATGAACAGGTAAGTCATTACATGCAAAAATTCTTCTTCTATATTATCAAAATACAAATTAATTACAGATAAGATCAGATGAATTTTCTTTAATGTCAGTTTTTTCCCAGAGATGGTAATGAAAGCATACAGTATGTGGGAGGAGAGGAGTGGAGATGTATGGAAGGGATGTTTTATTAATGTTGGCTTGATTTCACTGGGAAGACGTTGCCTGTGAAAGCACCAAAGGAATCAGGAAAGGCTCTGGGACATGCAAATAAAATCATTTTTATTGCACTTAGTGTGCTAACTCATGCATGATCTCATTCAGACTCTCAAAGCAATCATAAAACTATCTCCATGCAACAATTACTCCATCAGCCAATGCAATCAGCAGGTAGGGCAGCTGGCAGCCCTTGCCACAGGATCCTCCTGAATTCATTAGCTTGTGGTGGAGATACCTCAACAAGGTTTCCATTCTTGATTTTTAGGGGACGACCATAACTGAAGTGAATATGTGACTCATCGTCATCAAGAAACAGAAGAGCCCACCCTGCTCCCCTCCCCCCCTTCTACATGTAATACTAATATTCACATGACAACAAACATTTTCAAAATAATAGTCCTATATACTTAAGACTAATCAGAGCGGGCGCCATCCAACTTGCAAAGGTAGCAATTTTCCTTCATTAAAGCCAAATCAGGAGAGAGAACTTCAGGATTCCTTAGGGCTAATTACAAGGTGTTAATAATAACAATATAATGGCAGCAATTTTCTAGCTTTGCCCAAACCTATAATCTGCCCTGAGTACCTTATAGGATTGTCTCTGAGTTTATATAAAGCCAAGTGTTAGCCCAAAAATGTTTTAAGTAATTTAATTTTTACATCATGTCTCTTTTCAGTCTGTTTGCAGCGATGCCGTAATTGTTAGTGGAGAGTGTTTTCGTTGGGGAAGAGGACAAGTAGCAGCACGACAGCCCAGTATAACCCTCTCACATCTTCCCAGAGCACACGTTGTACACCAGAAATGCAGAATACCCAGGTCAGGCACCCCCAAGCTCAAGCCCAGCTTGCCCAGAGGGACCACAGCTGCATTTCTTTGGCCCCTTCTGCCCACAGCGGAAGGGAGGGAGGTTACTGATTATAGAAGAGCTGGAGACAAACAACAAACAGGCAAACGTACAAATTATTTTCACATCCACCTCCTAATTGCTTGCTAAAAACCCTCTAGGACTCCATGATCAAATGTAACATATTGCTGGAGTGGTGATGAGTCACTTGTCAAAAATTTTCAGCCCCAATAGCAAATCAACAGTGCTGGCACAGTGTGGCGCATTCAAAACACAGGGGAAGGAGTTGTGTAGCCTCTTCAGGGTGAATCTAGCAAGCCCTCCCCAGGAACAGATCTCACCAACCTCTCTGGAGGGTTTTCAAGGTCAGGTCATAATCTTGAAAAGCCTGTAGCCTTGCATGCACAAAGGGGAGAAGGAGAAACAGCTTGATACCAGCACAAAGCAGAAATCTGCATTGAAAATTAATCCTTGCCAAATTTCAAAGTTGTCCCACTATTGATCTGGCTGCAGTTCTCAACCTCATGGTGATCACTTACCTTGACAATGTAATAATACAGTGTAATGTAATTTGGAGAAAATAAAGTTTAGTCATAAACTGGAGACATCAGAGGCACCATTCTGAAGGGGAAAGATGGTAATAATATATTTGTTGGGTTTTTTTCCAGAGAAAATGTGTTTACCTACAGCATGTCAAATTTTAGCCTGTAGCAAAATGGTTTATGAACAAATTCTAAGCTCCTTCACAGTTGACAAGTTAATTCTCACTGAAAAAAAAAAAAGAGGAATTATGACAACACTGAAGAATGTTAACATGGTGCGTATTCTAATTGAATAAAAGACACCTTACAGAGGTACAGTGCAAGCCCTTATTCATTTCAAAGCTACTTACAGGCTGAGAAACTTTTAAAAAAAATTGGTATTACAAATACTGGAGTCAAATTTCTGTGAGTTGGGAAGCTTATCCACTTCAGACCTTCAAAACCAAACTGTGAAATCTCATACAAACAGTTTTGTCTGGAAAAATTCTGCTACTTCTCAGATGACAAATAGTGTTTGGTTTTCAGGTGAAAACTGCAAGAAATTATGAGAAGGAAATTGAGTAGCTGTGGTCACCCATCACAAGGGGATTTTTGCCTCACAAAGGTGGGGAGGGAGGGACATGAGAAAATACGTACCGGGTGTGTGAGTAGGAAATACTTCATTTTTCATCTTCCCAGGTGGACCTCTACTTAGGAAAGGGGGAAAAACACTGTCATAAAGGATTAAGCACAGAGCTAGAGTTGAGTCAGATGAGTTCAAGTGGTGGTTCTTTGTCTATCTTAGAAGATAACCCTGAGAGAAACAAACAGCTCTTCATTCCTATACTGTGTTTGCCTCCTTTTTTCAAAAGCCCCACCAGCATTTATTCAAAAGTACTTCATACTTTGATGTCTAGAGATGAAAAGAGGGTTTTGAGGTAAGAAATCACGGTTTAGTCTTAATCTAGAAGAATCAGTGGCTACAAATGATGAGTAATTTAATTCCATAGGAGTAATTTTTGTCTCTTTATGGATTTGTTTTATGAGACACTTATCAGGTCAAATGGTGTGAAGTGAATAAATGTAGAATATTTCTTGTGAATAAACTGAGTAAAACCTTACCTGTTTTTTTTCTGCCCCGTTATCTTCACAGTTTCCAATCATAAAGTTAGGACAGGAATCGTTCTCCCTCCTTGTAGTCAGATGCAGTCCCAGTGCTAAGTAAATTGAACACTTCACACCCGCTCACTAAAGTAAATTTATTCTGATTTATCTAATATACTTGTCAAAAGCTGTGCCAAGAGGTATACACAAACCATTTTCTTGGATTGTTTCAAGTTAATCATATTAACGTATTTGCTTTATTGGCTTTGGGGGGTTTCCAAGTGGAAATGATTGAAGTAGGGTTCAAAACCAACTTTGTTTCATTGCCAGTTCTGGTGCTAATGTGTGTCTCTTTGGACTTCTACTGTCCGTGTCAACAGGCCTGAACTTCCACGTAGGAGCCTTTCAGTAGCAGTTCATCATCAGTTTACTTCTGTGAAATGTTGTGTTTAATAAGTCAGTTATTTAAAATGTGAAAGAACAGGAAAGCATAACATTGAGTCTGCAAAAAGTGGTGCTCAAGCACTGAGGTCAGAGGAGATGGGAGAATTCACGCAGGGTATAAAACAAGTTATCCACGTAAACATGTAGGAAATGCTGCATGCAGTGAAGTGCTGAATTCCACAGATCTCAGGGGAAGAAAAGATAGTGTTAAAGACTGAAGAAGTCCATACCACAAACATCTACCTTATCAGCCTTCTGAAGAAGAGAAATGTTACCCTAGAGGGACTGTTGGTCAAGGCAAAACTTACAGCTTTGCCCATCTGCAAAAGCTAAATGGACAGAGGCTAAGCAAAAGAATATATAAAAGTTACTGTGACAGGAATAGCCTTTATTCTGCTGCTCAAACACTTCCCAGTCACTTGAAAGTTTGGGCTATTGGGCTTCCTCAGGCTATTCTGAGCCTTCACAGAATGAGATTTGTTGGAATTTGTGGAGTGGCAGGATCAAGCAGGCCAGGCTTACAGAGAGCATGTTTTGGGATGGAATACAACATCTAAACCAGCCATTGGTTTATTGATGCAATGGCTTGTAGTTAATACACTTCAACTATGGTGAAGCATGGAAGGTGCAACTCAAGGACAGATTTAGGAATGGCACAGATCTCTTGCCAGAGCACTGCTGAAGGTGGGAAGAGCAAACATGACATCAGTATGAAGGTAGGCATCCATCAGCATAGACCAGAGGCACTGAGTAGTGCTGCTGCCAAGCTTTTCTGTACAAATTTTACTGCCAGATGTCCTGGTGTTTTGCAGAGCATTTCAGTTATCATTAGCCACTTTATAGCTAGCTGTGGTCCCATGCTGTCACGATGTTAGTCAACCTAGATTGCCTCCAGACCATGGAAAGATCCAGAACACAGCTGTTCTGGACACAAACCAGCAGCTTATATCTCTATTCCCTGTGGGACACATTTTTTAAATATATATTTTTATTTTGAGAAGAAAGATTGACAGATACCACTAATCATGTGCATGAAAAAGTGCTTATATCCTGGGAATCAAATAAAAACCAAACAATGCATGGATGATTTTTATAGAAAACAGTCTCAGCCAGTTCTGTATCCATGGCTCTGCATCCCTGTGCTCTGGTTCCTGATATCTTGCAACGGAGAATGCTTCAGAGAAAGGTTTTTTGAACTGTAAAAGCCACTGGCACATCTACATCAGAAAAATAATAATAACAGTTGTAAAAGGGTGAAATCAGTGACCTGTCCTCCTCTTGCCATTCCCTTCATTTGTGTCTCCCCTCTTTCTGCATCGATTTCCTATTCTTTTCTCACGGAGGTGACTGAGATTAAAGGTTTATTGGGGCTGATTATTCAGGAAAGTCCCACTTTCTAAATCTGTTTCTAATTAAAAAGGGGTGGGAGGGGAGGAAGGGAAAAAACCCTCCTTACTGTACACACAGGCAGCCTAATCCATCCTGCTGACTTTCATAGGCATGAGCTTCCACCGTAGTATTAATAAACTATTTTCCGAGATTTATGTTTCTTAACCCTCTTCACCCCAGAGATTTTTTCGGATGTGAGCTGTAGATGTCACTTCTAGAAAAGATGGGCATTTGACTTTAGCCTGGACATCAGTTTATTTATGAGGGAGGGGGCCAGGAGTTCAACCCTTGTGTTCGTAACAGGGCTAAGCAAACAGCTCCGACCCAGCTCTAAGCCATTCTAAATAGACGGAGGAGCTGGTAACCCAACTCCCAACCAGTGCTGGAGTTCACGTTTAGGTTGTGATTTTACTCCATTCCCAAATGTCACTTTATCCCTGCTTTTCAGGAGCTTATTTTCAAGGATTTATGAAATGTGAGATGACAAACCTGGCGCAATAACGTTGCGGAGATTTTGCCCTTAACTCACCCTAGAAAATACTGTGCACGAATGGTGTGGAGGTAGCTTCCAAGAACAGTCTTATTTCCCCTAGGAAAAAGAAAATCCGAGCTGTGGGCCATTAAAATGAAAAACTCAAAGAAGGTGGGAGGGGACTGAGAAGGGCATTAATCAGAACTGGTAAAAAAAATTAATATGAAAGGGTTTTTTTCCCTGGGAAAAAAAAAAAAAGAGGAAAAAATGAAAAAAGAAATGAACTTACAGGAAAAAAGAACAGCAATATGAGGGTTTTATAAA
>VZTU01020775.1:0-17105 GCA_013400835.1 Zapornia atra | reverse complement strand
CATATACAAGACCCAACTATAACATACAAAATTAAATACTGCAGCTAATTTGAAATTAAAGGTTAAAGTGGGTCTGTAAAGGTTCAGAGCCACTATTTACAAAACAAAAAATCATGGATGGGTGAAGTATGAAAGCTCAATAGCAGTTACAGCCCATGTTTGTTAGGGCATTTATGTCCTGAGATCTGTTGCATGAAACGATATTTTATAGTAGCCAGTAAACATCTGAGTAACAGCTTTCAAGAAGATTGCTTTGAACTTTCGGATCCTCCATGAATTGAAAAATGAAAAACATTACATAAAATACCTCCGAGTTTAAGAATTTAAGTGAAGTATCCAAAGTTGGAATTCTAAATTATTATTTAGATACTTAAATATAAATAAGCTGGTGAATGTTGCAATCAAATGCAAAGCTAAATATGTTAAGTCCTTGCACCAGTAGTTTTCTTAGCAAATAATTCTTCTGTCAGAGGATAGAATGTTAGGGTATTTGTTATTTCACAATATACTANAAAAAAAAAAAAAGAGGCAAAGATGAAAAAAGAAATGAACTTACAGGAAAATAGAACAGCAATATGAGGGTTTTATACAGGCTGCAGAACTTACAGCTGCTACTACACTATTTGCCTTTACTCCCCTTTTATCTATATTATCATTATTACTGTGTGTGACTAATAAACAGAACACCTGAACTGTACGTACAGATTCCCCCAGCCACAGAAAGGATGCTGATGGCTTTTCTGGGCAAATACAGCAAACTTCAGATCAGGGAGAAGTCAAAGGTATTACTCATCTCAACATAACTTTGTTTTTAAGTAGTGTGAGCTGAAGAAGCTGTTAGAAAAAAGATATCCTATGAGAACACAGTGGTTTCTCCCCCAGAATTCCCAGCTGCCCCCTCAAAGCAGTTTCCCAATATACCACCCATTTTAAATTCTGCAGTATGAGTTCTGTTTCCTGTGTTACCAGCAGGCCCCAAGCAGAGGCCTCCAGAGAGAACAGAGAACATCCCCATATAAATGGCTACTAACAGAGGAGACAAATCAAAATCAAAGAAAGAGATGGAAGGAAAAAGAGTTGTTATTCTTTCCAAGGTCTTTCCCAACCCATTTACTGAGTTAAATAGTCCAAACTAAGACACAGTCATAGAAGTTGCCAAATTTAATGAAACTGAGGAAATTACAAGGAAAGGTTGATCAAAGCCAACTTCCCAGGAGAACCCCACCATACAGGTGCTCGGTGTTTCCATCAAGCCAGCCATAGAACACCCTGCCCATCTGAAGGGAATCCCCTGCAATGCACCGAACACCAGTGAGGCTTTAAGTACTAATGGGAGCACTTTCTAGCTAGGGATTTCCTACACCTCCTCTGAATGTATCCTACGAGTTAGGAGAGCACCTTTTAAAAAGACTGAGAAAGGGGACCTGATGAGTATCTTGCAGCCATCCTGTCCTGCATCAGACCCATACAGTCCTCAGAACAAACTTGACCTGTGAGTCCAAGAAGATCTGTCCAGAAAAGCAAAAAAAATACTGTTCTCTTCAACTAGGCAGCAAAAAATAAAGTATCATCAAATATTGCGTTCTTCCTAGCAAACAGAGAGAAAAAGAGGGAGGACATGAGGCTTCTGACCCACTGGGTATTTGCTTCCAGGACACAGCAGGAATGGCAAGGTGATGGGTTTTCATACAGGTACGTGGTCTCTTCTTCCTTACCAACAGTAGCAGCTTGAGACACAGAACATAGTTCAGGACTATCAATATCTCAAAACAAAATTTCTTATTAAATCAATCATAAACACTTAGCCAGGGTCTCTTCTCTTCTTGGCTCTTGATATGCATATATCAAACTGTGTTTTCATAGCTTCTCTGCTGTTTGAGTCTCAGATGCATTGCAGTGGCAGTAAGCACTGGGGCAGGGAATTCCTTATGGACCTCAACTCTCAGAACACTGGATGGGAACATGTATTAAAAAAATTGGAAACTACTGTGAATTATCACTGGAGTAAACACATGGGAACACAGAGTGCCAGCATTGGGCTTGATTTCTTTCTGATCACATGGCAGGAAAGAAAAAAATAGAAAAAAAAATAATAGGGAAGAATAAAGTTCTTAGTTTTACATATAGTTTATACATCTGGTGCTTTGCATGATGCTTTGCTTCTGTACAGCAGGCATTCCCCACTAGTGCAGTTAGAGGGGGAAAAGTCTGCCCCAAATCCCTTTGCTATTATTTGAATGTTAACATAGTAGCAGAATTGTACTGCCTCTGAGGTCAAGTGGGTGAAGACAACAGTGTAGAGGCATCAGAGTTGGTGGTTGCATTAAACAACATTGGACACGTTCATATAAATACAACCTTTGGGATGCTTTCATGCCACATATGTTTGCATAAATATATGTATATATATATATTTATAACCCACCTCTTCTCATAAAGATACAAAGCTATCTCTCTGGTGATTTACATTGTGTATCTGTAATCTACTGCAAGGTCAAAGCGACTAAACTGAGGTCTGTGGAGCTACTCCAGATTACACTAGTCTAATAAAGATCAAAATCTGGCCCTGAATATTACCCTTCCTCTTCACAAGCATATTTTTACATTTCTGTTATCTTCCGCCTTCTTACATTCCTGGAGAGTTTTCCTGCTAACATACTTGGACTACAAGATTTTCTCTAATCACCCAATCTTGGCCCTTTTTTAAAAGCTGATAGCTGGGTTAAATAACAAAAATGACAGCATTATATGAATAGCAGAATCAGTATCTTAAAACCAATCTGAGTATCAGCCACTGCTGAGCATCTAATTACATTAATGAAATCCTACAAAAGTTCCACATCATTCAAATATTTTGCTTTGAAACTAAAAAGATAAATTATTCAGAGGACAGTTCTAGCTATGAACTGCACTTCCAGCAGTAACATTTATAGATCAATGTGAGAGGAACCTGGCATTATTCTTCAAAAAAAAATTAAAATGCAAAAACTTAATGTTTTTCACTTCTTCATGCATTAAAAATACGTCATAGGTGGGTGGTTCTTTTGTTTTGGGGGGGTGGGTGGGTTTGTTTGGGGGGGCGGTGTTTATTTGGTTTTTATTAAAGGTGATACAGAAATAAGCTCATTGATCCTTCCCGTTAGGAAATACAATTTGGAAAACTTTCTGCAATCATTTTTCCTGGAAACCTGAAAGATATTGACCACTCAAACATGGACAATGTAAGGAGAAAAGGAAGGAAAAATCACAAATTTAGAACTGTCCATTTGTAACCATAACTCTCACGGTTATGGCAAGGCAGTAGAAGTGACATGCCCAAGGCCCACAGGAAACTGGTTTCAGTGGCAGGTTGGTATTGCCAGAGTTCCCAGAGCCTGTGCACTCACCTATTCACTTGCCCACTGCACCATTTAATTCAATCTGAAAAAAAACCTTATTCATAAGCTAAATGTTATTGGAAGCCTGTAACGCACCTGATTTTTATAGTCCTTGGAAAGGCTATAAAGAAAAAACCTGACATTATTCAAGATTATTCTGTCCTGTCTCAGCACAGGATGATCCTTTCATTTAACTTTTGCATTCTGCCAATCTGTACATATGTAAGTTAAATAATTGTGAAAAACCCAGTTCCAGACTTTCACCACCAATATCTCAGCCACAACTCAACCTATGTTATTTTCTTTGATGAGTGTTTATGCTCCCAAACACCTACTCTGAATGCCAGCTGGCTTTAGATGCAAACATTACCAAAGAAGAAGAAAAATAAAAGTTGCAAAATCTTTTTTAAAGAAACTTTCTCCCCACCTGAATCCTAGTGAAAGATGTATTGTAAATGAGCTTTTAAAATACCTGACCTCAGAGATTCAGTACTAAAAGGGGAGGGAAGGCGTTGAGGGGAAGCAAGTCAATTAATATGGCTTAATACAGTTCCACAGCCAAAGTGGCTGGATCCTTACAGGCTAATGTTCACAGAGGCACAATGAAATAAAAATGTTATCTCTCTTTTAGCTGTAATCTCTGATTAGAACGTTTAATCAATTAGCATTGCTGTTGTCAAAACTTGCTCCCAACAATGGATGAGAAAACCTGCCGGAGGGGGATCTCCACGGCTGGCCAATTCCAAACCATGCAGTAAGGTGGGAGACTCGTCGCTGCAAGAAGCTTCATGTTTTACTAAGGTGCAACACTGACTTTTGTGTCCTGAGCTGAGAACACTTATCTTGCATTATTCATCTCGGAAGCACTAGCACAATGTCAGATAGCCCCAAAAAGAAGAAAAGCTTAATGCCAAAAAATTGGAAGTGTTGGATTACACTGAAGAAGGTGTCTTTTTCTTCTCCCCTTTCAGAAAGCAGGGGACTTGGGATCTTTGGAAAGTGGTCTGCTGCTGCTGTTTAAAAACAAAACAAAACAACACAACAAGTTTCACGAACTGTGAAAAACTTGCTGCAAGTTTTTCCTTGCTCCATGAGTCACCTGGGGTTTAGTTGCTCAGAGCTGGTCGTTATTGGAATTCCAACAAAAATGACAAGAATTCTTTTTCTTTTTTTTTTTCCCCCAGTGAGGTTTATTATCTCTCTCATTAACCCGACCTTTGTGTTATAAAGTTCTCTAAGGTCCAGACAAGAACAGGATCTCATTGTGCTAAGTACTGTACAAACATATAATGGCTACAGTGAAAAGGCAGGAGATTTGGAAACAAAGAGTAAAAGGAAGAAAATACAATTGTTCCCATTCATACATGGCAACCTCAGTCCCAGAGAGGTCATAGGACATACTTAAAGCAAGGGACAATGTACGGGGCTTAAAAATTCACCTGTGTTTCCTGGAGGAGAGTATGCAGCATTAACCACAAAATTACCTTTCCTTTCCACCTACCTTTCTGCTTATGAACACCCAGCCTGTCATGAATCCTTGGGTATTTCCTGGAACACAGCAGAGTTTCTTGTTTGTCTCTGGTCCTCCATCAAAGCCCTACTCAGAGACTTCTGCTTTGGAGCCATCTGCAGTGCTTGTCCATCCCGGGCACTCTGCTGCCGTAGTAAGTACCCTGGATCCACTCTCTGCACCATTGATTCATCTGAACCCTGGACATAGCTTCAGTGTGGTGTAATCTTGGTACCTGGCCAGATGGGTGTATTAACTACAGATATTTCTCCACGAGAAATTCAAATGTATGTTATGGTAAACAAATATATTTGAATGGAAGTCATTTGGTGGGATAGAGAGGCATTTGGGGGCGTGGGGCTGTCAGATGACTTTGTATGAGGCTTCTCCTTAACAGGCAGCTATAGAAGCTAAATCTCCACTTTGGGACAAGGGAGAAAGTATCTTCTTGCCTCAGAACTGCCAAGTAGCAGTTGGTACACTGTAACCCCCAGAGCAAAGGAAAGACAAACCCAGGGATTGTTCTCATGTCAGAGCTGCAAAGCAGCAAGATTTAATGTGTTGGTTTTTTTAATGAGTTGCAGAAAGAAGTGGACAGTGAGGTGATGAAATTTCCTGAAGTGCTGACAGACTAAGACATTCTTAGTTATGGGAAATGCAGGAATATGCATGTTAATTGGTATGACTGTTTAGGGTTGTATTCAAGCGTGCAGCATTCTTGGAAAGAACTGTATTGGTTTCATGTGCACCTTTTTGATGTGGTGTTCATTCCTGAGCCGCGACTCCATCTCTTAAGGATTGGAAAAGACAAACAACCGTGGCAAGTGTGGCAAGAGCAATGCTAGAGGCCCAGGGTGGATTAAGAGGGGTCTAGAGGGAACTTCTACATTTGTAGGAGGTCCTAAGAAAAACAGGAGCAGAGGAAGAGCCACTAGAAGCAGGATCAGTGCTCTCTGAGCCCCTCACCAGAAGGAGATGACAGCTGTCGTGCTCCTCTCTGCACCCAAATGTCATGCTCAAAATCACAGTCTAAAAGCTATGAAAGGAGATCCTCATTATTTATTACCATCATATCACTCAACTCAGAAACTCTTACCTATTAAAAAAAATTAATTAAAGACAGCAGTATATCTATCAGTAAGACAGGATGAAACACTGGTACCACACTCTCCTGCAGCGACACAACTGAGACAGCGGCGGGAGCTCCAGCTTGGGTGGGAGGAACAGGGCGAGCTTGAAGAGATTATTAAATGACACCTCAGCTACACAGTAGCGTTCCCCAAACATACGTGAAAAGTGACAGCCATGCAAAATTAACCTGGACATGATGGATTAATGCAGGCTGCAGAGAGTACAGGGGGGTCATTCAGCGGCTCAAAACGCTTCACAACAACAGTTTGTGAAACAACAGGCACTCGCCTGAAAATAAGTGTCAGATGTCTGAAACCATAACCAAGGGGCTATCAGGAATTGTGAAATTTACACCAGGAATACACACCAGAAAAATGGTTGGCCTGGTTACTACTTATTTACTAATTTGCTTGGCAGGGTTTTGCTTCGGTTTGGTGTTTTATTAATTCTCAACCCTCTGGTTTCACCTTGTAAATACCCCAAGTAGCCAAAACTGCCCTTTAAATTAAAGATATTTCTGTACAAATTGTGCAAATTGAGAGCCAGGGTCTCTCAGACTATCTGATAGTGCTAGGAAAAAAGCTTTTTTCAGAATTAGGAACCCAGAAATGTTTTCAGGAGTGACTCGTCCTTTCATTTTGGCATATTCCTGGGACAGACAAACTGCTCCTGAAAACCCAGCGTGGCTCAGTTCTGATTTGATTGCAGGATGTGATCTGTGTAAATCTGAATTTATTGACATGTAACAAAGTTTGAAGGATTAAAGAAATAATCTAAATGTCAGAGCTGACAATGGATTAATTAAAGGAGCTGTATGCAAACCTCAGCCCGGTGCTTTACTCATTCCTCTAATAGCCAAGAGACTCTTGTGCTAGAAAATGGTGTAATAAGGACACGCTGTCCTAGACGTTGTGTTTCCTAACATTTTGTTAACTGGACACATTTTTGTGGGTTAATAACCTCCTTGTTTTCTGATGCTTACATTCAATTGCAAAAGCAGCTGAGAGGGAAAAAAAAAGCAAAGAAAGACTCTACTAAAAGCCAAGAAAACCTTCTGTGGAAGTGTAGGTGTTTGGACATGATAGCCTTTTGGCAACCTCAGATGTTGGGTTTGTTGTTTTTCTTTTTTCCTAGGTGTTTAAAGAAAAGCAATTACCTCTGTGATGACACTTAATATGCCAAGATTCAGCCTTGAGCAATTTTTTATGGCTGTGTTATAAACTCCAGAAACTACAGAGTACACTGGATCCACTGAAAGATGTTTCAGTGTAGCAGTTCTGACAGGAAAGCTGTGGTTACACTGGCATCTGAAAATTCTTGAAAAAAGACAAATAAGAGCTCAAAAAACCCCATGGGTTAAGGGGATGGAAAAGCTGCATCATTGGCTAGAGGGGCAGAATATATGGGCTGAGATTCTTTGCCTTTTGAAGCTTATCTTTAAATTTTGAAGCAGATTTTACAGGTTGTGCCTTGAGGTTTGCAGACCCTGGGCCATAGCTCTGCACACAGCAGCAGTTTATGCCTGTTCCTGTGCGCAGGTTGGGATCAGGGTTTTTACACCCAGTCCCGAAGTCTGACAGATGGACACCCAAGACCTCCTGGAGAAGACACTGACTACTGCAGGGCTGGACCCCAAATTAAGTCTGGCTAAGAGGCCACTGGAAAAATGCAAGTGGTTTGTGCTTCCCTAACTCCAGAGATGCCTGGGATGGGTTTCATTACTGGCACAAGCTGCTGGCCGAGGTGACACCTGGCAGCAGTTGGGACAGGATCTTTTGCAAAGCAGACACAACCCAGCTACTGCCACTTTGCTTTCAGGGACTCCTGGTGCTTCGATGAGGGGACTTAGTGCAGCTGCCAGAGCAGCAATGGATTCCTGGGGTAAATTAGGCAAAACTCAGCATTGAACTATGTAAGATCATGAGGTGGTTTCCTTTATACAGGTATAGGGCAGCAGAAGAGGGTTTTTATATTTGTTGATCAATTAACAGAACTAATAGTTCAAGATGGTATACAGCAGAGAAAATAAATGTGCCAGGGCCTGAAAGGCATGGGAGGTATTGGGGAGTTTTCCTGTACCATGACACTTACCCCCTCCTGGCCTGTAAACCAGAGAAAATTGTGCAAAATCAGGGTTAGAATGGAAACCCCTCATCCAGCAACTTATGACCCTGACTTTCCCATGTATGTTCCCTGCACGTCTTGATCAATATTTTCCCTGGTATTTCAGTAACTGTAAACTGTCATTCTAAGAACCCACAAGTTACAACATTAAATAATGTTTTCAGATATGCTTCTGCTGTTTATTTTAAGGATATGTCTAAATGTATCCTTCTAATTGCTTCATGGAAAAACAAGTTTACTTTATGGTTTGAGGGTGTAAGGCTGGGTATCACATTACTCCTGTATTTGTATAAGAGTGACTATTCAAATGGTTGTGATAAGCTACTGAGTCTGAAGAGCTACAATTAGATGTTTCCAGAAGCTTGTGCCTTGTCAGTCAGTACAAGGTGTTACAAATTTTGTAAAAACAGTGGACTGAACTACTTGGAAATTTTCAAAATTAAATATTATTGTTAAAATAATGCCCCTTTTCCAAACATCAAAATATCAGGGTTTGTGTTTGGTTGGAATTTTTTTTCCCTACAACTTTTTTTGATGATTTAATCTCACTTTTTAATGAAAATATGTTTAGAAACGTGTTGGAAAGTCATATTTGGTGTTTCAAAAAATGTTTAAAAGCACAGCATGTGTCAAACTGTGTGGTTTAGTTCATCTCTCTAACTAAAGTGACGAAAAAAATCTTATTTTTAAAAGAGAACAGACTCAATGAACTGAATACACATACGGTGCTGACTGATTTTACTGTTAAAAAGAATGCAAAACCCAAAATGTTTTCAGCATTTCCAGAATTTGAAAAAGAAAGAAGTAGCTCTCCTGCCCGAAACCAGCCAGCTTCATAAAGGTGCTCTCCCAGCAGTGCAAATGAAGATGCTTATTCAAACTTGCAAACAAAATCCAGGAAGATCCTCTTGGCATTTGGTATAAAGCCATTATGCGGGTGATTAACCCATTAATTTTCAAATGTATACGTTGTCAAACATGACAAAACAAACGAGAGGAGGATGAAAGCAAAGTTCCCAATTACGACGTTGTACGGAGGAGTCAGCCCGGATTTCAGGGACAGACCTTTCTTTTCCCTTTAGGTTAATAGTGCTTAAATTGCGCCGAGCAATTTGCCACATGTGATGCAAGCTAAATACCACTCCTGAAAACGTCGTGGAGAATTCTGCTGGCTCAGAGCACTTACAAGTGGCAAGACTGAATCAACCGACTTCAATTGAAATGTCTATTTGACTGGATATTGCGTTTCCTTTGACTTAAAATGCAAATTGCAGCTAAGACAGATCTAGCTTTGGATGTGGGAAATGTGATTCAAAAGTCATTCAATGAAATAGAAGTCAGGGCTACGCAGCTTAGTTTCTGTTTCAGCCACTCATTTATAAAGCTAAGGTTAGACAATAATCTTTTTATGCTCTTCTCCTTGTGCTAAACAGCTTTTAATTTTAGACTGGGTAATTTTAGGAATTATTCGAGAACTCAGCAGCAGAGATTCACTTCTGTGCAGTTGCTGTGAAGACATGGAGAGAGAGTTGTACGCACACACACTTTAAAAAAAAATTTTGGGATCAGATCTCAAGGTTTGTATGCTATTGTTTGATGAAGATAGAATTTGGAGAACATTAAAAGAGTTTATAGAGAGACTATACAGAGGTAATCAAAGAAACCCTGCCACTAACCATCTTTTTATTCATCAGCTATCTGGAACATGGGTAATAAAACAAACATCAGAGAACGGCAAATGATTTTCAAGACATCACTCCAGAGATACCAACATACATTAGTCTCTTAGTTTTAGGACTGAAAAAGTGCTTATCAGCTTCTGGTGTTCCCCTTTAAACACAAATCTAATCAGTTATCAGATTTCTTCAGATCTCCATTTCACCAGTCCATAAACTTCGGGGGAACAGCAACAGCCTAAAATCTATAATAAAGTTTTCTTACAATATTACTGATATCTGCACTCCAGAAAACAGAATTTCAATCACTTTTTATTTTCTTCTTCTGTTTTGTTTTTTTTTTTCTTTTACAACACCACTCGTTTTGCTTGGATTGTGGAAAAGTGAAAAAGTTACTATCATCTGCATTTACACTTTTTTCATTCCTGGCACCACGAAATTTGGGAGGTGATGGTGGGAATTTTAATTATGTACGATAATTCTTTTAATTGGAAAACTTAATATCCCCTTGTTTATACTTTCTTACATTCTCGATTTAAAAAAAAAAAAAAGATGCTGTTTGTTTGTTTTATAAAATCCAAATTTGGCCTGGACAAGCCCACAGAAGAGTCAGTTAATGAAATTACTCAGTATTTACACTTCTCCCTAAAGATTGCACAGAGCTAGCAGGAGAATACACACATGAAGGAGTGTTTGTCTCTCTCAAATCCAACACTGGATGATCTCATGTTTCTCCTGCCTTTTTATATTGTTGTTGGAAACCTTTACCTTAAAAAAAAAAATAAAGAAAGGTTGATTTGCCTTTCTGATGGTTAGAAAATTCTGTTCTTCCCTCAACTCTGTGGGTTCCGTGCTAGTGTCATCCCTCTGTCTCCAACACTGGACACCCCACACCGCTTGTGTAATGCAGGAGCCCACCTACAGCCTAGTAGAAGGACTGAAGAAAAACTGTTGGAGGGAAATTAAGTAGAATTGGGTCTGAAGACTAAGAAGCAACTAGGAAGCTCCTCCTATTGTGAAGCCAGCCCTGCCATGAAAGTTAGAGAGACCAAGCACAAGCTACAAAACCGGGCTGCAATGAAGGTAGGAGAAGACAAACAAGGCAGATGCTTCTCTTGGGAACAGGAGGGAAGGCACCGAAGAGGCGAGATGAGAACTCTCAACCTCACATTTCACACCTGGGCAGCACTCCAGCATCTGCTGAATCAAGCCCAGGGCTGGAGGCAGTGTTTAAAGCCAGTGTGGGGGCAACAGAGGTGAGTGAGGAGACAGCCTGCTCCCTGGCCATGGGCTGCTTGGAAGAGATCCTGAGCACTAGGGAGAGGTGAAACTGCCCTTCTTCCAGGTGTTTTTGCTGCTCCTCTTGCTGTCCCGTTCCTCCTCCTCCCTTACCCATCTTGCAGGCGCTTTGCCAGGCTGAGGAAAGGCAGCTGTAAAGCCACAGCACGCCGCTGCACAGGACCATGCTGAAGTCAAGGAGCAAAACATGTACCAGTCATAGACCATTTCCAACAACCTCCTGGGGTCACTGACAATGACCTGGGGGAAGAGGCAGCAGACACAGCTTTATACAAACATTATTCTGTGTGGGCATTTACTGTAATCTGCTCTTCTTACCGTGCCAAGGCCGATGCAAAACCAAGAATGAGCCCTTTGATTTCTTTAGGACCCTTTGGCCCTTGCAGCACAAGCTATGCCTGCAGTGATGTTCTGTGTTTGAATCCAAGTACCAGTGGGAACAGCAAAGGTAAATTGAGGACACCTATGCCCCGCGATTTGCTCTGCTGTTTGTAGCCTGCAGAAGCTGCTTTTCTTGGCATTCACCACCTTGAAAGAGAACACTTTGCATTTTGCTGCAAACTGATCTGCAGAAGGAAAAAATAAACACACCCCAAAACCTGATTTCACATGCTAGCGTTTCTGCTAATAAAGAAAAGCAAAGGGATAATCACTAACAATAAAGTTACACTTGCAATAAATAGTTGCTACGGAGGAAAGCTTCTAGTGTTTCCCAGAAGGCATCGGCAGCTTTCATATTTATTGAGTATAATCTGCCTTTTGCATTATCCTCTTTGAATTCTACCACACCAATAATAACTCTAATCGTACCATTAGCAATTACCTCCAAGGTTTCCTGCCAGTTTCTCCTTTATTACTAACTGGTAGATGTTCACGGCAAGACATTGTCCCTCCTTTCCCATAATCATGAATATACTTAATCTTGGCCTATTTGAAAGAAATTAAAACCTTACTGAATGAACTAAGAATTTTTACTCGGGAATGATGAATTTCAACACAGGAAAAAAAATAGTATAATTTAAAGCACAGTGGAAGTGCAAAAGAGACAAAGGATACTCTATCTTTCTGTTGTCTACATTAGCATGAAGAAGTGTTGCAATTTTGGCTCATACTGATTGTGCTCCAGTAGATCAGGTGGGAATTTTGGATCATGTAAAGCCTTTGTTAACATATTAGACCTTGGACTGATTAGGTCAGTTGTAATTGAAGTGGAGTCAGGTCATAACAAGGTTGGTTTTGTTGGACCTACACCAATAATGATGGAGAAGCAGAGTTAATATTATCACTGTAGCATAAGTCTGGCTAAACAATTTTGATCACTGTTAGTTCAAGATTCATCTTTCTGCAATGTAAAAAGCTGTTAATATAATTTTAAGATTCTTTTCTCAGTGTACGTGGATCTGGTTTTCACTGCACTGTAAAGAGCAGCAGCCCTCTCCTCCTCCTCCCATGCAGTGTATGGCTCTGGAATCCAAACTGCTACAGATCCAAGTGTTGCCCAGGCCGTTATCTGTTGTGGGCCAAATGAAAATTCATTACTCAGATACTCCTGCATGCTGGAGCTCTGGTTGCTGTCTAAGTCTCCATGTTGTGGCTGAGAACCATCTGGATTAAAGCAAGTGAAATAAAAAATAACAACCTCTGTTAACTCAACCTTAAATATCCAGAGCTCACCATTATCATGGTCAAACACCCTGACATTGCAAAAACATCTTTGTTTGGTACAAATGTCTGTTTCCCACATTTCTTTGCTGTTGCCACTGACACTCAGGAAATCGAGACTCAGCTGGTTGCCTGCATCCTGATGCATTTTGAACCACGACGCTTTGTAGCACAATTGTGGAAGCTGCCCAGTGCCAAGCCACTAACAGGATCGGGGTCCAGCTACAAACTGAATCTTCAATACTGAGAGCATCTCTGAGCATAGCAGTCTAGTTAGCACCACTTTGGAAAAAGTGGACAAGTGTTGAAAACCAATTCCATTTGACTGTGGAGTAACCAGGATTTTTGCAAATTAAGAATGGTGGGGAGTTACTATCCAAGGAACCTCCCAGCGGAACAAATTGGGATTGTGCAGTCAGAAGAAAATCCAGACTTTTAATAAAAAGCACATAAAGCCTAACTTGGTGTGTTCCATGAAGGAAAAACCCGTTTAACAGTTTACAGTGTCCTGATGGTAAACCCTCTCAGGAAGTGCTCCCTCCCCAGAACCTCTGCAAGCAGCCACCTTGAGTCAGACTTGAAGATTGTTTTATTAGTCTTTTCTTAAACTTAGAGAAGATGTTTAAAATATATTTCGTAAGTGCACAGGCAAAGATAGTGCTTGGAAAGACGGTTATTTTCCAGAGGGAAACTATGGAAAGGAAAAAGACAGTGTGGGATATTTCTAACGAACTTACACGAGCAGCAATACGTGTGTAGGATGAGGGAAAGGTACACTAACAGGGATGGAGGGACTGTAAACGGGATGAGTTAGTGGATCTTCTCGTCTCTGATTTCTGAGAGACTATGCAAATTAAAGCTATAAAAATAAATTGTTGCATGGATTTAATTTCATCATTTGCTAAATGAACATCCTTCCAACATCTGTTATGTTCTAAAGTATGATTTGCTTTGCTTATTACAACTTTCCGTGCAAATATGTATATATATACAAAATAAAACTGTTGCCTTTCTTAAAAAGACTTGGAGCTGATACAATCTAGAGAGGAATTAGGAGCATCCAAATAAATTCCCCACCCCTGCATAACATTGCCGGGACCCCGATGGCATTCTCTGCAGAGCTAATATCATCTCGAAATGCAATCAGAGTAATTGCGAAGCCCGTGGAAGAACCGTGAGTGTAATTAAATAAAGGAAAGAGGGGAAAAAACGCCTGTAACCTTGGAGGGTTGGCTGGAATCCGGGGTGGAATGCGCTCGCTCCGGCGCTCGCTGCCCACTCACCCCACTCTCATCCCGCGCCCTGGGTGAGAAAGTGCCGGCAATGAGCTGGACCGGGCTGGGTGTCAAAGCACGTTTGGGCTGAGGGTTTTATCTCTCTCCAGCTTGCTGCGGGGAAGCCGGCGGGTTTGGCAGCAGCCGGCTGTGAGCTCACACCCAGCACCACTAGCGAAGGACGACAAGCGCGACACGCGGGACCACAGCGTCGCGTCACACGTGAGGGACCGGGGCGTGTCGGGGGGCTGAGCTGAAATCGGTGCTGGCTGGGGCACCGGCTTGGGTCCCAGCGTAAGCATCTCTCAGCTGCCGTCGGGCACAACCAACCCCCGAAACAGCTTTACCTGTTTTCTGCATGGATCAGCCCCCGCCTTCATTCTGCCGAGTTAAATTTAATAAAAGTCCTTAATCTCGTGTCAATATTTTTGTCCAGGGAAAAAAAAAAAGAAAAAGAAAAGAAAAAAAGGGGCAACTGATGAAAACTGAAGTTTCTTTAAAGAAATTGTGCTTGAGAAGAAATCAGTCAGATGATCTCACAGAGTCCCACACTCTCACAATCAATTTGTACCAAACCTAAGCCTGTAACTCCAAAGCGTTTATTGATTGCGTTATTCTATCAGCCTGGAAAATCAAACAGGGATGGGCAGCTCCGGGAGACAAACGGCACGATCGTAAAGCTGCGATCATTCGAGGGGCTCGGGATAACTTTGAAAAATAAAGACGGGAAGCTAAGTTGGGGGGAAAAAAAATAACTGACAGCAGATAATTGTAATTCTAGAATTGCATCGAGCGTGGGACACGTCTCCACGCTGCGGATATACAGCATAAATAATAGGATTTTTATTAGAACTCCGTTTGAGCACAGGGTAATTCAATACATTCCCCGTCTCCCATCCCCTCTATATTTCCTAGCTTGGTGGAGGAAGGCAAAGCATCGAAAACGAATGCATATGAAAACTGACAAATAAAAGTAAAATGCACATATAAAAATCAACTCAGCTGCTCGTTTATATGGAGAGATGGGTGAGCGTAGGCAGTGTCTGGGAATACTCGGGTCCTTGAATCTAAGTCAGTGCAGGATCTTTTGGTTTATAACTCTGCACAGATTATTTTCCGCGCTGGGGTGAATCACTTTGATGTATTCATAACCCAGACAAGCAGGAAGGTGTGTGCGATAATTAAAATCCACTGGAGCAAATTCCATGGAAACCGTTTGCAAACGGGAAGACAGAGCACGGGGCGGGAGGAGAGGTGGGGGGAGGAAGAAATAGTAAAAGAAAAAAGAAAAAGAAAAAAGTTTTGAGGTCATAGATCGTAATTTTTCCCCCTTCCCCCTCTTAAAAAAAAAAAAAAGAAAGGAAACCCTTCTCCCTCTTAAAAAAAAAAAAAAGAAAGGAAAGAGATTCGCGAAGTCTGGAGGGGTTGTGCTGTCTGCCCTCAGGGTGACGCTGGAAGGGGCCGCGGCCCCAGGCGGGTGGGGGGGTCGGGCAGGCCGGGCGCCCTTCCCTGCCCTCGACGGGGCCAAACCCTGAAGCATTTTGCCCAGGGTATTTTTCCGCTGGTGGATGTGGGGCGTCCCGGTGCGGAGCGGCACGGCTCCAGCAGGTGCCCAGGGATTCTCTCCTTGGACCCCAATCCTGCGCTCCGGGGAAGCAGCACCGGCTGCACCAGCTTCGAGGCGAACAGGGTCTGCCCTGGTGCCCAGGATACAGCGGGACCCTCTGAGGTCCGAGTTCGCCCGAGGGAGCCCCGTCACTGCACAAGGCAACGGGCACCCCGGAGCCCTTAGCAGCGAGGAGGGGCAGTGCATGGTCTCCGACCACCAAGTCTCCCTCCGATCCCCTTGATCGCGGATTTTCTGCATGTAAATATACCCTCAGCAACGCTTTGCTCCCCCGAAGCTTTCCCATGTGTTTATTAGAAAGTTATTACCTGGGGGGGGGGAAATCGTTTTCAGTCCTTAAGGGGAAAACTGTTAACTGCTTTGAGCAGAAAGACATCTGATCTCTCACAACTATCCCCTGCCAAACGGAATAAATACCTGCTTAGAGAGGGAGAAAACAACTCTCAGCGGGTGGGAAAGGAGACGCTCGTATTATGCAATAATCACGGCTCATTGTACACTCACTGTCTTAACGAGTGGATGACACCGGTACGATAAATAGGAACCATTGTCGGGTGACACAGAGGACAATTATAACGCGTGGTTGCACTTACTGCCCGTTTTCCGCACCGAATATAGTGCTTCATCTCATCTACCTTCCCCATGCACCGGGAGATGGGCTGTGAGCCGGGCGGGGAAAGCCCCCACGCCCTCCCCGGCGCCGGGTGCAGCCTGCCCGGGACGGCGGGACATGCACCCTCCGGGGGTGGCCGGAGGATGCTCTGGGAAACGGTTCCCACCGCAAGCCTCCCGTGAACGTGATCCGCAGCTAAGAGCCATCAGCCAAAACGGCTTCAGGAGTCCAGAAGACTCAAGAGGAGGATCTAGATCGAAGCGCCGGTAACCAGACCGGATCCCTCGGAAGCTCGGATGTTCATCTCGTTTTAATTCCTTTCTAGCGTCTAGAGATAAATGCGTAATGTCTGTTATTACAACGCCTTTCTCTTGGCTCCAGGTCTTATCTGGAACAAGGCGATGAGACAAAAATCTCCCAACATCTGACGCATCAAATATTACCTTGGCGTACACCTCATTTCGGGGTAAAAGTTAGACCTCTGATTCCGTTTCCCTGCCTTTCTTTCTAGTCAAATCGGGAGCCTTTTCTTCCTTTCTTAAAGGATTTCCACACTTTAACCTCCCGGCGTCTCGTTAAAAGAAAAAAACAATCTCTCTTTAGAAAATGACTTATTAACCGAATCGATCATAAAACGGGGTTGTCCCTCTCGGAGAATAAACGCGCTCCCCACCGCGGAGTCTGTGAGGGACGCGGGCTGGTGCTTTGCGTGGTCTGAGCATCATTCGTGTAGTGAGCCGAACGAGTTGCTTCCTGATTTACACCGATGGGGCAGAGGGTACCGAGGGGTCTGAAGAAATCGTACAGTTCCC
>VZTU01020772.1:16144-28695 GCA_013400835.1 Zapornia atra | reverse complement strand
TGCTGCCAGCAGAGGAAGGGATGGAGGAATTCATGCTATTATCTGTTGGAGAGCAACCTCCAACCTCTCAGTGCAGTGCAAATGCCGAGTTTCAGGATTTGCTTGGTTCTTTCCTTCCTTTGGAAGTGGAGTATAGTTTAGCTAGTAGATGCTTTCTAGTTTGGATTGACTGAAGGAAACTAAATTCAGGCGAATTCTGATTGAATGTGAGTGGTCAAGTGATCATAGATCAGATCACTTGATCATGCACATTAAAATGGAGACGTATAAACTCCTATGTATTGTCTAACCAGCACAAAGATAAAGACCTATCATGAGTTTGGCTCCTTATGCTGAGATGCAGCATGGTAAGTAGGGGAGAATGAAGCCTACAATGCTTGCGAAATAACTCTGTAATCTGAGTGCAAAACAGATGAGCAGTTGCTGGTTTCCTGATTTGGAGCAAGATCACAAAGTGCCAAGAAACAGAAGACATTGTCTTTAAAAGCTGTAGTTTCTTGGTTTGTGTCTCACTACACTTTCTCCTTACGTTACAGGAAGTATGGGAAGACCCCTCTGTCAGCAAAAAGCGAGTGCCTGAGTGCCACTTGCAAAAGAACCAAGACATGCGAGTAAAATATGAAGGGCATATAGAACCCACAACCCTAGAAGGTTTGAGGAGGGGCCAGGCTTTGATATATATCCTTCAGTGAGCAAAGGCATCACAATCTGACCTAAATGGGAAGCTTGTCTGGGTTGATACCAGAGTTGTGATAACATCCTGGTGTGAATGGCTGTAGCCCGTGTGAACTGAATGTCATACAGCACATTCTCTGGAATAACAAATGAAAATAAGATGAATGCAGCAGCCAATGTCTTCAGATGGTGCTGAGACTGTTTGCTGACTCAGTTTCTCCCTCTGGAGCTTTCTAGAAGTATCCCACAAAGTCTAGGTCTCAAGCAGCATTACTCCTTGTCATCTCATTTAATCCTCTTTCCTTTGCTGTGTTAATTTGCACTGTGTCCCCTTTTCTGCCTCTTCATTCATTTGAAAGGCTGATATCAACACATTTTTGGCAGTTGTTGTGGAAATACGTGCCCAAGGTGTGCTCAGCATGGTATTAGCAATTTCAGCTCCAGCACTACCATTAGTACTCTCACTGCAGACATCAAAATGCAATACATAAGCTTAATGCAAAGCTGTCAACCACTTACTTCATTATACATACTGCATAGTATTCCCAGGCCAAGACTGTATTAACAGCAGCGTAAAGATAGAGAGCATAGATTAAAAATGTAGGCAAAATAAGCATTACAAGAATATTACAATTACCCCCAAAACAAATATTGGAAACCCTTAAGATTCAAACTTCAATCTATACTAATAGAAATTCACAGTAAGGTCATCGAAACAACTTCAACTGTGACAAGTGGTGACAGCCCACAATAAACAAGGAAATTAGCATTGTAATATGAACAGCTGCAGTAGCCTGAAATGTTTCTACAGGTTTAAAGTAATTCTTTCTTTCTCATGTGTTCTCTTTACACTGAACACTTACATGAAGTGTAAATACATGTAGTTTTGTTTAGGAGTGTATGTGTTACAGCTTTCTTGTAAAATAGAGCAGAAAATACAGCAAAAATGGTTGTTATGCTGGGCATATGAGCAGCTTTGAACAAAACCCATATGTCTTAAAGATAAGAGACTCCAAAAAAGTTTAGTCTTAGCTACACTATAAATCAGAACACTTGCTTTTATAACATATATTTTGTCTTGTATTCATGACAATAAAATAGCATGCAGCCTTAGCATGTACTTACATGTTCAACTGCCTACAGTGTAAATATTGTGCCCTTTAAAAACAGTTACTGGCATATAACTAATTAATGAAATTATTCAGGGTTATTGCCCACATACCAGCAATATTAGTTACAGAACAGTTTACATTCAGGTTTAACCAGTTTGCAGCCTCCCTGCCTTGCCACATGATTTACCATGATAATGTCTCTACCCAGATTAAGAAAATCACGTTTTAAAGGGAAAAAAAAATTAGAGTAGAAAATAAGGCCGCAAAAATAAAGAATACTGAGGGCAAAATCCACGCTTGGCAACATGAAGCCATGTGCATCTACAAGGAAAGAGCCTGCAGCCTATCAGGCTGCAGGCAGAAAGGGTGAGAGCAGCTGGTTGAGGAGGAGGGGGGCTAGGGGCACAAGCATGCTTGGCAACATGCTTTAAGCAGTTGTGTATGATCTCCCTTCTGGGTCCTGTTGGGAAAGGAAACATCAGCTGAAAGGCACCAGCAGCTTCCACAACAACCTGGCACTGGGGGAATCCCTGGCTGGCAATAGACCCTGTTCCTTTTCGTGTTGTTCTGGCCTTTCTCTCTCAGCTGACTTCAGACTGGCAATTTTTTATCCCTTAACACCTAAGCCCCAACAATATGATCTGAGGTTATGCTGTTGGCCATAGAACTGAATTTCCTTTCTTTGCATCGGTTTAAGCAAATTCCTCTTAGTCACTTAATGTCATTTAAACCTATAGTTACGGGCAACATGGGTGTAAACAGGCAAGCATGACACCAAAAGTGTTTGTGGATCTGCCTTTGCTTACACCGAAGGCTGAATTTGGTCCAGTATTTTTGCACAGAAAGGCAATGTGTAATGTTACTGCAACACATTCTCTCTGGCACTGTCTCGCTGCTGTTGGCACAGGCACAACTCTTTGATATTGAGTAGGTGAGTGATTTCTCTTGCCAGCTTTCTATCTGTAACTTTGACTCCCAGAAATATTTACTAGCTGCCATCAGTATGGCAGCTTTTAAGTTTCATTTCAGCCGTAGGCCTGCCGTTAAAACAAAGCTAGAGGCAGTGCCTGTCCTGACAAGTCATGATATTCTGTGGTGATACACTTCTGCGTCATCTCACAATTGTAGCATGTGCCATGAGGAAGAAAAGGAAGGGGGAGTAGGCTTATGCCTCTATTTATGAGAAAGCACAAACACACGTTTCTATCTTCATTCCTGTGAGCAAAATCTATCCACAGGTCTCCAGAAAAGAACAGGCTGCAACACTGTAAAACAGTTAATAAAATTAGTTGGTGAAGGCTGAGTTTTGGGATGGGAAAGGAAAAAAAAGGTAAATTGTAATGAAATACCAAATTTTACCTCCTACATGTTAAATATTTTAAGACATTAAAGGAAGATAGTTTCATACCAAGAACTACCCATAAGCCACAGGAACCAACATGTATTTTAACTGCAGCTTGTCAACTGCAAGGTATTTTCTATCAAAACATCAACAAATGTGATTCAGCCTGTAGGGTTGACTGTACAAATCCTACGTAATTTATTGCCTTGATTCTTCTCTATGCTAATGCATTAGTCTACTGATTTACAACAAAGTACTGCAAATACAATGCCTCCTTGAATGCCTAATAATAGAAATAATACTCTAATAGTATCAGAAATAATATTCTAATCAAACCGTGGGACCTGAATTTAAAAGGTGCAGTGCTTCTCACCTATGGAAAGGTGTGCCTCACACACAGGAAGGGGTTGGTGCAGAAGAAACTGGGAGGATATTTGGCTCCACAGGTACTCACCAGCTGAATGCAGCTGTGAGATTTGTTCAAAGGAGCTACTGCTCCCCGTCCTCCCTCCCTGATTTGTTGACTTGCTCCTGCTCATATCCCATCTCTCAGGAGTTGCAGAACTGGCCAGTGAGCAATTCAGACAGATGGCAGATTAGCCCCTGCATTGGTTCAGTGGTCTGGTCCAATGCACCCTTTGGCAGAAAGATCATTGGATCTGATGTACTTATGCCCATGTGTGTGCCAGAGCTGCAGCCATCTTTGGCTTCACCTCAGGGACCTGACAGATGAAGCACCTTGCAATCCTGTTCCACCCCGGGCAGCCACACAGCTCAGCTGGCTCCTTACAAAGTGCTTTGAAGATACGTGGTGCAACAGAAATCCTAGTAAGTGTTGTTAGTGTGCAATGCAACTTTCACCTTCTCAAGAAATAGCATGAAGGGACCTAGGTTCACTCAACAGCTACATGCTGAAGGACAGTGCCAAGCCCAAGCTGAAAGGCTGAGCACACTGATGATCCATGCATGGGACAGCTGCAGTCACCCCAAACCTCACCTAAAGCCAAAGAGCTGACTTGCATCTGTGGGGTTGACAATCAAACAGCTGTTCCCATCCCCTGCTAAATTAAGTTAAACAAAGACAGCTAATTTTGTAATTTAAAGTGACTGTGTTGACGTTACACCCAGCGCAGCTTTTCTTTGAATGCTGCCCATCGGCCTGCCCTATTTTTCTGGAGGTTGTGAGAATGCTGTAATGAAAGGGATGCAAATATTTCATAATGCTAGTACATCTTCATAAAGGCACTATTTCTGAAAATTGCCGATCATCACTCGCGGCTTGTTATTGCAAGCAGCACTCAGGGCTTGCAGCCCAAGGAATGCCGCTTCTGCTTCTGCCTCTTCGCACAACTTGTTTATCCTGTATCCTCCATGTCCAGAATGTTCTTCACAGGTCAGATTGTAATCTCAGGTGAATTATAAGCAGAACCACGTACCTGGAAATGTCTGCAGAGATACATGATTATGCATGCTGTGCTCCCAAGATTAGAGCTTGGCCCAGCACCAGGAGTTAGGAAACCAGACCCTACCCAGAAGTTAAGAAACTTGCTTACATTTGTTGTGTACTATTTTAAACATAAGAACAAAGAGGAAAACACTCTGCACTGATCCTTGCTGATGTGGAAAGTCAGACTGACACCTATTTATGTTTCACAATGTTGAGGAATATCTATTACTTCAGGACGACAGTCGCACTGAGTCTGTTGTGCAATAGGGATTTACAAGAACTTCTGCAAACTTACCCTCTTAGGTACTAAATGAACTTAAGCCTCCCCATGTTTACTACACAAAGTTCATTTTAGCACTAAAATAGTTTGTGGCACTGTTTGTCCCATACTTGCTTCACACCCTTCAGAAAGCAGCATGCCATGCGGGACTGGAGGCTGATCCCTGCTGACACAAAGGGCACAGTCTTCTAGCCAAGAGCAGGGTGTCATTCTGCAGGGTTTTTCTACAGGGTTTGGTGTGGGCTTTTTTTTCTTCTTTTCCAAGGGGAACAGAATAAAGCAAATAAAGCCTCAGAGCTTCCAGGAGTACCATTTAAATGGGGCAAATACTTCGAAGCATCCCTTCTCTCATGTTAGAAGTCCAGGCGAGCTCCACGAGTGACATCCGTAGTCCCTGGTTTGCTCAGAGGCAGACAATAGGGTCCAGGGAAGCAAGTGGTCTGGAAGCAAGTGGCAATCAATGCAGTCACAGCAGCCTGATGGGGCCACAGCCTCTGAATCACAGGGAGCGGCTGCGCTCCCACAGCCCCATTGCGGACACCTTGTTGAGACATCTTAAAAAAATAAATAGGATGAACTCCAGCCTGCTGGCAGGAGTTTCCCAGGATGCAAACAGCCTCCACTTGGGTCAACAGTGAGTGAAAGCCAGATGCCTGGCTTTGAAAGGTTTCTGGGCAAAGTGACATCAAGCCCTTGTAAAAGTAGGTGCTGAAGTTGGTCTCTTACGGCAACAATTAGTTGCTTACATAAGTGACCTGATTTTTCAAATGCGCTGAACATCCGACAGTTCCCATGGACTCCAATTAGGGCTGCTGGCTGCTCAGCAGTTTTGGAAATCAGACCATTTCTTTGGATGCCTAAATATGGGCTTGGGGACGCTGGCTCTAGCCACTCTGGCTTACAGATTCTGGTGATGTTGTTTCTGCAGCTGAGACAACCCCAAATTAAGGTGAGCAGAGTTAGAAGTCATTTCAGAAAAGAAACCTGACTGCACTTCAAAAATCTGCCTGGTCTGCTTATACTATTAAGAAATTAAATAGAAATTCATGTATTATTTATTGATAATTGTCAATAAGATAAAAAAATAATGCAGATGTACTTCATCCTTTGGTATTTTTCATTCCGCTTGCACTTGGAGACAAGCTGCAGAACACCAGAAACTGATTTTGAGAACCTGTCCATTTAGTATACATTCCATTTGCCCATCACAAAACACAATGTACTTTACCATGGAGAAAGATTTCCTTTCATAACAAAAAAAAAGAGAACAGTGATAAATAAAAGGACTAACAGGCAGTGGTCAGTGTTGAAACTTGTTCTCAGGTTCTTCTGCAAGACTTCCTTCCCTCTGTCCTCTCATTCTTGCCCTCTGTGGGGAGAAATGCTTGGGGTGACAGGGTGCAACAGGCTTCAGAAACATTCAGATGGTTACAAAAAGTTTTGCATCCCTCTTCAAACTTCAGCTGATGCGAAGGAATCTCTTGTTTGCCATCAGTAACATTTAATGGTCATGTGACAAGAAGTTTAGCCAGAAGTAAAAGTGTGCAGCACAGTCTGGGTTTGTTCAGGTTCCTTCTAGCACTGGTGCGTGTTAGACAAACTCTGAAGTTTATTAGAGATACTTCTACCTCTGTTCCTTTAGCAGACCTTTTCTAAATACCTCTTGACTTCCACTTTTCCAGCCACTCTGCCAGCTCTCTCACCACTGTCTGTTTAATGTGCCTCCATGCTACACTGGAAATGTGAAAACAAGGTTGCGAGCCAGTGCAAATTGTCTCAACAGTGACAGAAAAGTGCTTTTGCTGGAGTACTTGGCTTAAGCTCCTGTATTTTGGCCCCCAGAATAGGCATGCCTGGAAGGTTTGGTGTTAAATGAATTACTAATACTGGTTTTCAGCAAATTTCCTGAAGACTTTTACACTGATTTATTCTCCTGGCAAGATTTTTCAAAGTTCTGAAAGCATATTTAGATATTCTCACTAACTTATGTAACACTTTCAGAGAGCGTGGCAAGGAGCATGGAAAGGGAGCTAATTTTCATTTGTATAGCTGATAGAATCACGTAACTATATGTTTGCCCATGGCCTGTTTGCATGCTGATTCCTGTCCCTGTAATTTTAATGTAATTATGTAGAATCTTCACCATGACTCACATAGGAAACTTCAAAGACAATGAAGTTCATTCATTTGTGTGCTATGTATTTCCCAAATTTAAACAGGAAAGTTATCATCACAGCATCCCCCAAGGGGAGCCCAAGTGATAACAGTTGCCTTCCCTTTCCCTGTAAGTACTTCTCAGAGTATTAACTTTCTCATCGACATTCCAGAGAGGGTAATATATAACCTATGCCTTCACAGAAGGCACAGAAGGCAAAGAAACCCTTGCTCACCTCCTGTAATGGATCTCTGCTGAATAAAGGCAATTCATTCTTACACATATTTACTTTGAGGTGACAGGGGCATTTCACAGCCTGTAATAGCAGTTTCATATAAATACCCGTTTGCTCGGGAGAGCTTTCCATGCACTACTGGAAGTAGTGCTGTTCTTAACAATACTTCTCTCTCCTTTCTGTTTTCATCCTCCCCAAAATGTCTGAACACCGATTCCCCATCTGGTGGCAGGTGTTTCTTCTAAATAAGCAGAAGAAGGAATAATATTCTGGGGTTGACTGGCATAAATCTACATTCTTTGAGAAAAACCCTGTTGTTCAGGTTTTTGGTACTCTAGATGAAGAGGCTGGGCATAGTGCACAAGAATTAGCTGTATGGGCTTCCCAGGAGCTACACGGCAAGAGGTTCAAAGGAAACTCTGGCTGTGTGCTCTGGAAAAAGGAAAGATTTTTGTTACAGTGGTGAGGTGGTTTGGCCCTGGCTAGAGGCCAAATGCCCACCAAAGCAGCTCTATCACTCCCCTTTTCAGCCGAAAAGGAGAGAAAATATATATTGGGAGGCTTAGGAGTCAAGATAAGGGCAGAGGGATCACTCTGCAATTAGTGTCATGGGCAAAACAGACTCAGCACAGAATAAAGAAAACTAATTTATTACACTACACTGCACACCCAGTGAAACTAGAGTCAGGTAATGAGAAGTGCATCCAGAATTTCAAAGGTACCTTCACTGCCTGAAGGTGCACTACCCTCACCTCTTTCTCACCTGCCCCTGCCTCCACACAAAACCCCACTGCAGTTCTGTTGGTTCAAAGGAGGCCATAGCCGGTGCAGATTTCCAGCAAGTGTAATAGAAGGCTTTGTGGGGTATTAAGTATGGGTTGTGCTTGTGTACAAGATCTTGTCTCATCTTTGATTTGAGGCCATGAAAATATAGTAATGGCAAAATTATTGCTTCTCCAGCTCCTGCACAGGTCAATGTACTTAACTTTAATAAATATATCAGTTAAATTTAATTCCAGTTACTGACTGCTTAGAAATAACGAGGCCGACCAAACTCATCCCGATAAAATCTTTCTGTCAAATATTTGGCAATATTTTTTCTGTAGATCATACATGTATTACTCACAGAAAACACACCTCGACACTGTTCCACTGTTTTTCTAAAAGACTACAAAGTTAAAACATTCAGGATTTAGGAAATTCCAGCATTAAGGCTCCCTACACAAACTTGATTCAACTTCTGTCATACATACGCACTGTCATCATGTATGGTGACACAGCCACATTGAGGTTTCTTATCAAAAGACCTCTGCCTCATTCAATTACTTAGGAAGGACAGTGCCCTGTAGGTGTTTAATATTTTATTCTTTCCTTGTTCAATACACTGTTGCCTAATGTGTTATTCATCGAACACTATTCAAGCCTTCTCTGAAAAAAAAAAAAAAGAATATAAAATTTCCTCAAGGGCTTTTCTGTGGTACTTACCATAATAGTGCTGGAGTGATACACAAATGTTAATGAATCATTTCACAGATTGAGAAGAAAGGCAGAGATATTCAAAGTTGGTAAGCAATTTCAGATGTCTGCAACCTGTTTCTTATGATTATTTAGCATTGTATTTTCAAAGCTCAGCTCTCACTAGCTACAGCTGCAGCTGTAAGTGTTCAGCATTCCTGCAACATGGCCCTACAGCCTCAAGTCAGAAAATCAGAAAATATGGGGAAATAAAATAGTAGCCAGACCTGGGAAGTCACTTGAACATTGCTAGTTAGGGCTCCCTCCTAGAAAAAGCCAGGTTTACTGCTGGTCTGAACCAGCCCTAAATTGAATCTCATCATAAATATTCCAGTCTGGGCTTGAGAAAAGTTTTGTCAAAACTGGAATGTGTACATGAGTGTCTTGATTTTGATAGATTAGCACTTTCTGACAAAGAAATTGTATTAAAAAATTCCCAAACAGCTTCAGTTGCAGCAAAGACACACCAGGAAACCAAATTAAGGTTGCCCCAGCAACGTTCATTTTTTGGTATTTCTTAGCTTTTTGAGTGCTTTAGAGTGCATCCTCAATAAAAATCTTATAGCAGTGTGTGTGTGCAATCTAGTTCCATATCAGTGAATGCAGATGTGTTTGTATTTATATTTGCACATAGACATACATGTGCATGGACATGGTACTACGTGGACTATTGGTATTCTTACTTTCATCCGTGTACTATGATTAAGCAAGATAGAAATAATAGTATATAAACAAGCAGATAATCTGCTATTTCTGATATTTATTTGTTTTTTTTAAAGCAATGACATGAAACTGCCTCAATCTTTAACTTACACTGGAGGATCTGGTTGTTGGTGATTCAGCTATAAGCAAGTATATAAAGACAATAACTAGCTTTTTAAATTGTTTCTGTATTCATTGTTGTTTCTGTATTATTTACATCTCCAGAAAGGTTTCTAACTTGTTCAGGAAGGTTATTATGTGGGGGGTTAGGAGCTGTGGAGGACTTTGTAATGGGAATAGGCTATACTTTTACCATAGATGTTATTCAGAAAGAATTTTAATAAACCCACCAATTGTATTACATCAGTGCATCCTCTTAAATCCCATGGAGATTTTCCTAAACAGAGCTAAGCCATTTGCCTCAAACATCTTATCTATTTCTGTCACTACACAAATCCCTTAAATATTTCAGTCACTGCAAGGCCAACTGAAATGGTAAATTACCTCATATACTAAAGGGAAAACTGTTGAATAGTACTAGGCTTGGATCCTGCTGAAAATGAGGCTGCTGGGATTGAAGACAACTACAGGAAAATAAGAATTATAAGCAGTTCATCCCCATCCAAGAATTACATTGTTGCCTATTGGTAACATTCCTTTATACTTCTCCTTGCTTTTCTTTTGTCTGATGAGACATTCTGCTATTTTCCTAAGCACATATTGAAAGAGAGCTGACAAAGGATGGCCTCACCTATTATTCTTTGCAATGGAAGTGTTTGCAGACAGGTCACCAGAGGCTACTGGAGCTTTTGGAAAAGCTGAGGATAATATAATGAAAGCATTTCTGAAACCTAAAGCTGCCACTACTGTACTTTTACTTCCCCATTTTACAGTGTCAAATGCTTTTCTTAGTGCCCCTTAGCTAATTCAGGAAGCAGGGACTTTTATTAGATGGATGGTTTAACCTGGGAATAAAGCTGGCAGCACCAGGGGACAAACCCAAGTGGCTCAGATAACGTTCGAATTCACTTACAAACTTATTCACAAAATTCTACAATGAAGGACAAATCCAAAGAGCAATTAGCTTTTGCCATTACATGAATTATCTTTCTAACAAAGCCACCAGAGCGTTAGCTGTGATCCCAGGAACTGACAATTCCTAATGATGACATCAGCCTACAAAGGGAAAGCAGAAAGAAATGCAGAGAAAGGATGATTATCCTGCTTCATTCTGTAGGATTATTATTTGTGGTTTGCAGTATCATTCAGCTTGTGACACAGACATTTTGTTGTAAGCCTTGCCACTGAGGGGTTTTTTTGGGTTTTTTTTTGTTTTGTTTTTTTAAAGACATCCTTATCGGGAAAAGACATAAGATTTCTATTTTCAGAAAAAATCGTGAGTTTTTTGGCTCTTTCATGGCCTTTATAGGTCATTCAGAAGTTTAAGGGCAAGTCAGGAAGCTAATGACATCTTTACTAGTGATGAACAGAGTCCAGAACACATACCTGTAATTCTCTTGTATTTTTAAAGCACCTATGGTTGCATATTCATAAATAAAGAATGGAAAATTCAGCCACAAAAGGTTGATTGAATTGTCCAAGTGTGACCTTATTTACACTAGTAAACAGCTTGCTGGCAATTCCCATCTAAAACAAGCTCTGCCCTCAAATCCTGTAGGACACATTCAGGAAAAGGCCGGGCATACACCTTGCTGTGTACCAGCAGATATACATCATTGGTGCCAGGCCCATCCCAAGGCCTTGGAAGAGGTCTGGACGCTCTGGACTCTTCAGAAATTAAGCCCACCACCATACCATGCTAGTTCTGGCACGGACATCTCTTGCCCTCAGCCACCTTCAGGACAACTCCAAGTCGTGGAGACACCAGTAGCACACTAAACATGTCCTACTGCTGTTCTCTTTTCTTTACCTATGCCCATTGCCCCAGCTGTGCTGTACCCTGCACTGCCCTGCTCCTCAATAACGAAGGAAATTTGCCCCCCTCAAAAGTGGGGCAGCGTCTCATCCTAACAGCCTCATACCTGGCTTGCTGCAGTTCCCCTCCTTGGGAGAAATGCATGCCTCAAGGCCATTCTGCTTGTACTTTTATAACAAAATTCCTCACTGTTTGCCAGGGACTGGCCTTAAGAGCTTGGAGTGTTGCCATCCTGCTGTCAAATATCCCCCACTGCCTCCTCTGTCTTTGTTTTCATTGATGTCTAGCACTTTAAAGCATTAAGTCTGCCCGGATATGATCAGATGTCAAGTGGGATGGCAGTGTGGCAGTGCTGTCACAGAGGAAAATTAACAGCATATTTCTAGAAGCCAGTTGCTCATCTGGGACTGGAATCTCATTGAGTTGCAACTTGTACCGTTTGCACCTTAAGAGCAAGCAGCGTGGACAAGATGCCTGCTTGAGCACATGTCTGCTTAGCATCTAGTTTTAAGATACAGCTACAGCTGCACTCGCAGAAATAAATATTTTGCTGTGAACTGACTGTGGTCGGTGGATTCAGAAAATTCCCTGCTGGGCTTTTTTAAGAGGCTGTCATATTTACACGCCTCCAAGAAGAAAGTTCAAAAAATTAAAAATAGCTCTCACTCATACAATGATGACATGATAATACCAGGGTTGTGGGTTTTTTGGTGGTTTTTTTTTTTTCTATTCTGAATTGAAACTTGTACTTGGGAAGAAGAGGAAAGGAGCCTTCATCTCTCTTTTTTTGGAACTCTTTAAAAGGCTGACACCAAAATGTATTTATATGGGTTGGGCACATTTTTTTCCTCAAAGAGGTCAGAGGGGTGAAATCCCAATATCCTCTGCCTTCCCCATGGCAAAAGGCCACAGCCTGTTTCTGCTGAGCAGCACTCTGAATGTTTATACTTTTCTTGGGAAATTTCTTGCTTTTTCTTCTTTAAACAATTTATGACATTTTCTGGAAAGTAAGAGCAGCATCAGTATACTCAGATGAATTTAAAAAGCCAGAGGTTCACGCACAGCTCCTGATAGAAGTTTTCCAATTGACAGTTATGAACCAAAGTCAAAGAAGGAGGTCTAACCCCAAATTTGTTTCTGTTTAGTTTGTAA
>VZTU01020759.1:264-11912 GCA_013400835.1 Zapornia atra | reverse complement strand
TTTAGGGCATCAAGATAGCCATGCTCTTTTGCTGAGGGGCTCTATTGTACTTTCTTTCCTGGTTTGATTGTTGATGTTGTAAACATAAATCTGAAAATGAGATGCTGCATTTTGGTGGAAATGGATTTAATGAATTTTCTTGGATATTGTTGCAGAATTATCCAAAACATTGTGGTTTACTTGGTTAGAAGGAAAACACTGCTGTGTCTATAGCTCTATTTGGGATTTTTTTCATGGTTTTCATGAATAAATTTTCGTGGTGTTCCCTCCCCCCACCGCTGTTATTTTCAAGGAATACTCCATAATCACATTAAACATTTGGTGAAACCAAACAGATTGCAGATCTGTCTCTGTAGTCCTAAGTGCTCTCCTCCTGTTTAAACATTAATTTTGCTGTGTTTTCTGGTTATTTTGTCATAGATGCTTAGTATTAACCTCAAGCTCACCATAGCACAGAGCTGCTCTTAATCTTTTAATTATTTAAGTTAAATCCCTTTCTGAACTAGATCCTGGCAGTACATCCTTAGAACCACAGTGTTCATAGGGTCTTAAGGGGAAAATGGTCACTGCATCACAGACATAGCGGTTTCACCCCAAATACTTTTTTTTACTTGTTGCATATCATAGAATCATAACATCATTCAGGGAACATGCATCATACTCTTGGTGAATGTACTCATTGGGCAAAAGTCTTTACTCCTGCAGAGAAGATGAAACATTCCCCTCCCTTCTCTCCAAAAGAAAACCTATCCAAAAATTGAGAAAAAAATTGCATTGAAGCGTCTGAGAGATGTAATCCTTGTCTGCATCTTCAGTAGGTGAGGGTTGAAGCTCTGACCAGCACAAAAGCCCTTTTATCCCAAGCATGTTTCCCAGGAATGGTATAACAGAAATATTTCTAGTATCTGAGTTTGTCAAGGTAAACATTTTTCTTCATGGAAATGGAATATGAAGTATTTTAAAACCAGACAGGTTTAGAACAATGACTTGGAATTTTCCAGTAGAATACCTGGATTAGGCAGGAATATGTTGTCATCCTTTTTCTGTGCTTGACTTTTCAAATCCTGGTAGCATCCTGTCAGACTAGCACTGTCCAAGCACGAGAGATCTGACATAAATTCTTTGGTAGCGTTTATATTGCTTAATCATTTATTGATCTCCATAATTATGAAATTATACTAGAGGTTAGCTGCTGATTTTTCTCTCCTGCATGTGAAAAATGTTTAAAATCCCTGAAAAAAGCGTTTGGAAAGCAAATAACTGAGATTATGTATATTAAGACAAATATAACTCCAAGGAATAATTTATTGTATCTAAAACATACATGTATATGTATACTCATGTGTATACATAAGTATGTATGAGTAGGGCCACTGAGCTATTCAGTGACTAATCCTGGAATATGCTTTTTGGTCACAGAGAGAATTACAGCATTGTGTGACAGCATAAGCTTGCATTATTTGAGAGAACCCATGGATACATGCTTAATGAATCATTGTTCACAACAGAATCAGAGTGATATATCTATGTAGTAGAAAACAAACTAAAATGTCAGCTTTTCATGGCTTAAAAATGTTTGCACACTAACCGGAAAAACTCCTTTAACATCTGTAAGCAGTCAAAATTCCAGACAATCTTTTCCAATATTGCTAGCACTGAAATTCAGCTTTTTCCTGTAGGAAAAAGTGGCAGAATATAGTACCCATTACATTGTTTTCTACTAAATTAGTCTGTTGCCATCTTAGAAAACAAACAAGTAATGATTGAATTTTTTTCCCCTCTGTAAATAAAAAGTGACATTTATAGACTAAGTATCATACAAGCTATTTAACTGCTAAATCAGTAGTCAGTTAGTTAGAAGATTGTATATGAGCATTGTTGTTTTCATTTTAGTTAGTTATTGACAGATTTAAGCTTTCTGAGTCTCTTCACCCTGAGAAAATTTTGTAACTGCTGCCTTTGTGACCTTAATACTTTTAGTGGTGGTTTTTTGGGGTTTTGTTTTGATTGGGGTTTTTTTGGGCGTGGGGGATGTGGAATTCGGCTGTGGAAGGAGATTGACATATTTTTCTTTAGTTTCATCCTGGTGTTAGTCTGTTTTGTATTTTTGTTACACAATGGTGCTAATAAATATCTTTATTATCATCATCTGTCAAGTCTGTGTACGGCAGATCTGTTCTCTTAATTTACACTTGACTGGAATAGTAGGGAGGTTTAATAAACAGATTAAAGATTTGCAGTTATGACATTCCTGAGTATCTGTTAGCAGAATCCAAGATGAGCATTAAATCTCATGATTTTGGCTCCTTCTTCTCATGAGTGACAATCTTGAACTTGTCAGGAGTAGTCATCTGGTCCTAAAATAGGCTATTGCTTTTAACCTCTAAAGTTTATTGACCAGGTGACACTTATACGTGCTTGTCCATCCTCTTTTTTTGTGGAGAGAATCAAAGTTCCTTTGGAATGGCCATTTTGCCTTTGCCCTTTTGCCTGCTTTGGCATTTAAACTGCAGTAAATCTGGGAAGTTTGCACTTGCCGTAGCAAGGTCTTGCTCTTTGTTTTTACTTGACAGGCCAGATGTTTCCATTCTATTTTTCTCTACAGGCTGCTATGTTAATACATTAAATATATTAATCGGTTTAAGTATACTAATATATTGATCTTATTTTTAAATATGATGGGAAACTCTGATAAACAATAAATGTCTGATTTAAAAAAAACTTCCTTGTGTAAAAGTATTCCATGAGCACATGTCAGGTTTAGATCTCTATGCAATTGGCATACAAATTTTCCTGTCATATTCTGATGGCCATCAGCAGTGGAAATTCACCCTTTACTGGAAGGGGCTTGGGGCTGTGTTTCTATCCACATAGTGGATGCTGAATGTAGCCTTGTTCTCAAACAAATTTTTAATCACAAAGTACTGAACAGTCATGAAATCTGTTGCAATTAGTTTTTCAGTTTATCTGTCATCTTCACTGAATGTACTGGACAGTTCAGCAGTTGGTGGGAGTCAGCAGAGCTCTGTTAAGATCATAAATTTGTCAGCTTACTCTGGCTGAGAGTGGTCCATAATGCTGGTGGTAACGTGTGGTGTAAGACTACATAATAGAATGATGTATTAAATAGTATACCCATGTACTGCATGCAGAAACATATCCATATGTGGAGCAGCAACAAGATCTCACGTGTAGATCCAGTAGTGCCATCGCTATCCAAAAATTACGAACTTGTTCTTCTTTTATCATACTTCTGTTGCCGGAGTGCCTTGTGTGAAAAGTAATTCCTGAATTTTGGACTGTGGACACTATAGTGAAGTGACAGCACAGTCCTAATTTTAGTAATTGCTGAATATCTTAACACGAAGAAAGCGCGAGATTAGTTTTTGCACTTAAGTTCTCATTTGTACATGGCAAATGTCTTAATATTTTACTTAACAGTGGGGAAGATGTCAGAATAGATGTTCTCAAAGACTGCTTGTGAAGCGCAGTGTCTGGTGTGTGTGTGCATTTATGTGTAACGCAGCTGCTTTATGAGCGCAGGGGCTCATGGTAGCCTCTTTTGAAATGATCAGTCTCAGGCAAATACCCTGCAGACACTTTTTGTTCTATTTACATTCATGCTCTTATTTTAGTAGGTGTTTTTGTCCAAGCCATTTGCCAAGGGTGGGCCGTGCAAAGCCCATCTATGCTACTAAAAGGATCATCATTTAATCTCGGTCCTTTGAGTCTTGAATCAATACGTACCCAGAAGAATCAAAGCCTTGTCAATTACCAGGCTGTACTTTTGGAAGATTTTTTTCATGCCAGGTACAATATTTCAGGTTTGCTTTTTTAACAGAATTAGCAACTCAGGTAATTAAGCTTACATTAGATCAAGTAAATGAGCTCTGAGACAGGAGTTAAAAGCTGAAAGTTTGTCAGTGTAATTGTAACAAATTGTTGATCTGACATACAAGGTTAACAGCAGCTAAAAGCTTAAAGGAAGAAAAAAAAAGCAATCAATAGGGAAATCCTTTAAAGAAAAGCTTTGCTGGGCTTCTGTATATGAGGGAAACAGGGCACAAACCAGAGGACAAAGAGAAATTTTGACTTAATATTTAAGAACCTTATAGATTAAAAAATCCCCAAATGTACAAGATTTAATTAGAAGCTAATGATTTGGTGTTGTGGGGAGGTGAAGGGAGCAGAACTGGTAATGGCTTGTTTGAAATGACCTTGCTGTCAGGGTTTCACATAAGCTGTTAAATGTATGCAAAGAACTGCCAGGAAATCAATAAAATAAAACATTGCAGTGGTCCAGTATGGAAGCACAGGACATAAATTACCATTTTAATTTTCAATCAATACAGAAACAGATATCCCTGAAGCAGTAAAACATGACCTGCACACAGATGTTCATTGCAGGACAAAAGTGAATACAACAGGTAACCATAAATCTCTTATTAGGTGTCTTCAAGTATAACAATGCTGGGTGCATTGACTCTGTATTACTGGTACTTATCTGTTCCTTATCAGGGATATCTACTCCCAGAATAAAGAAACTTTCTCCATGATTTACCAGCTTTCAAAGCTTTTTGACAGCTGGCTTTAGAATTAACAGGCTGACATCAAATGTTCTTGTTCTGATTTGAACTTTGCAGGCCTGGAGAGCATTTGAAAAAAAGTATCTGGTGTTACTGTGACCAGGTATCAGAAGGATGCTGCCCAAAAGGTACTAAAGAGAGAAGCTAGGCAGCTGAGAGAATTTTACTGGAGGTCATATTTTAAAAGTATACAAGGTTGATTATTGTCAAAATCTGTTACCTTATGGTGATCATCGATGTCTGTTTGAATTAAGTAGACTGTTTCTTTTGAGAGGGTAAACTTTTTACAGTAAAATCTGATTGCTTTTCAGTAAAGTGTGAAAGTAAAGGAGCTTGAAAATCTAATTTATTGATATTTTTTATTACCTTTGAAACCCATTTTTAGGACAGTATTGAATAACTTTGTATAGCTTTTTCCTGCCCTTACAGATGGTCACCATGTAGTTTGAAGTCTTTGAATCACTTGGTTTATATTGAAAGGTCTATCTTATCACCAAGTACATTTGTGTTTGATTTTAACTAGAAATAATTTAATTTCTAGACAACGAAGACCTGAAACTGTGCAGGACTTTTGCTTGTGCTTCCTATAAAATAAAACACATTATAGAATATCAGTTAATCTCATAAATTCCATATTCAAAATGCCCGTAGAGACACACAAAAAAGAAAAGATAAGCCAAAGTTTTTCAAAGTGTAGATGAAGGCAGTTTGGGGTAAAATATAGGACTTGTGGTCCCTATCCAGCTTCTAACTAAAATCAGGGGAAAATCAGGGTCACCATCAGTAGCTATCATGTGCTCTTCTAGTTGCTGCAATTTCCACAGAATCAAGCCCCTATCATAGGTTATTTAGTTCAGTGACAAAAGTGATGTTGAGACAGCGAGAAAACATTTGTGGCATGTATGCAGGACCTCCAAAGGGCAGAGGTGAGTAGTGAACGTAAAGATGAAGTTGGGGGGTTGACAGAGTAGTTACAACACTGGATGAGTGAAATGGTTTAGGTAAATAGGCTCTGTGAAATCTGTTGGTGGGTTTTGTACTCTATGGTTATTTTGGTTATATGAAGCAATTCATCCATATGAATTCTTCATTGAATTTCAGATTTGAATGAAATCAGAATGAAAATAAATGGAAGTTATTTCAGTTTATCTGATTTTTGCAGCACTTCTATCCAACTGAGGAGTTAGCATAATTTATTTTCCGAGACACAAATCGGTCCAAATCAAACAAATCACTCATAAACTCACTGAGCAGTCTAATGTATCTCTTCTTGACTTTTTAACAAAACTTGAAGACAAATGACAAAGATGCATGTGGCTTCATTTTCAGGTTTCATATCATAGAATTCTGCCTGTAGTGGGATCACATATTGTACATAACCTCTTTCCTCCGTCGGGAAAAAGTCCTTGAGAGAACTTAATCTGCCCATTTTTGAAAATGTTTTCTTTTCATAGTAGAATAAATTTTTGGGATTTATATCATGAGGTGATTTCTGCCATGTTATTTGTGAACATGTTATTTGTGAAAGTAAAGACCAGTTAACTGCTGTGAAACAAATTCAGAATTTTATGAGGGCATTTGCAAACCCTGAAATGCAATTTATTTTTTTTCTTCATTTTTCATTAATTTTTCTATTATTCATTTTGGTTTTATGTTTGATGTGGATATTGTCAGCAAGTTGATAAGATGCCAGAAAAGTATTCTTGTGTATTTGCCATGTAGCTTGGATTTTGTTGACAGGAATCATGTATTTGAAAAGGAACAGGATGTTAAATTATACTGAGACTTTTAAAACTGAATTTGAAATATGTTAAAATAATTTCTTTTTATATATTTGGTATCCTTTTACTTTTGTATCTCTACAGGAAATATCTGTATTTATATCTGTAACTTTCAGTATTTGCACTTAGAATAATGCCAGCACTGCACTAGAAAGATCAAGGCACAGAATCTACTGAGGGTAGAGGCACTGCCTGGGGAAAGTAGGGAGCAGGGAGGCAGCAGATAGCGTGTGGAGTCTGGCAGAGCAGGGGATGTGCTCTGTGTTTGCATCTGTGGGTGCTGCAGGAGCACACCCCTGTATTTGCAACTTAAGTTCTTGGCTGGATAGAAGCAAGAAAGATGTGGTCTCTGTGAAGTAGGCTTGCTGCTTTGGCCTATTTCCAAAGCCATTCTCTATAACAAAAAACCCAAAACAACTTTCAAATGTAAACTAAAAAAAACCAAAACCCACCTAAAAATATTAATTGAGCTCAAAACTGGTATTATTCTAATAAAAAGTTGATGATCTGTTGCAACTACACATTGGGTTTACACACCTGTTGAGGTGCTCTCTTTAGAGCTACTACAGAAAATGTTACAGAAAAGTTGACTAAAAAGAGAGAAATGTATGTGCTCCTGGTAAATATTATGTGATTTTACAACACTTCTCAACCAACCTTGTGTCCCATATATGGTGCCTTTCATCATCTTACCTTGTCAGATAATTTCTAGGGATCAATGTGCTAGTTATACACAACCATATACACATGATGTGAAGAGGTTTACCTTTTTTCATTAATCTTCATAAATGACGTCAGCTGCAGTGAATTGGCTACATTGAATAGAGAGGGACAAGAATTCAGTCTCCAATTAGAGAATTCTTCAGTAAGTTAAATGTGTTTGGTTGAGTAAGTACGTAAAGAGCTGCTAATAAAAATCTCAGTCCCTTGGGAATTATCTTTGTGAACTCACGGATATACTGAACTTTCTAAAAGGATGAATTTCCTGTTTGCCTTTTGAAAAGGGAAAAGACTTGTAGGTAGAAATTGTATATCAATTTATTCAAGGTACTGGGAGGCTGGGGCATTTAATATATTTTATGGATAAAAATTTTACTTCCTTTTTTGTTCTTATCTCTGAGATTTTATCTTAACAATTGACATAGCTATCAGGTGTTCATACATAATGTAAATACCAGTGAAAAGATATGGGTGAAACCTCTCTTCAGATGTAGCATTGACGCAGTCTTCCTTAACTGAGGTAAGGAAAGCTTAACACACACACACACACACACACACACACACACACAAAGAGTTGGGGTGAACAATGAGACAGCTAAGATGGGTTTCACATTAGAGCAGAAGATATGAATATATGAGTATAATGGAACTTTCACTGTCAGCTACTAGTTTGAAAAAGCATTTATTGTTTTCATAAAGAGGGTGAGATTACAACAGCTAGTTGCAGGTCATAAGCAAGTATTAGTTTCTTAGTGCGTATGTGTTTCTAAAAATTTCTCACCACTCAGGTCCAGACCATGCTGTAGTAGTCTCCTAACAACAGGACAAGTTTCCATTTTTTCCATAAACACATAGCAGAGCTGTTACTGCCCTCTGAAATTGAAGAAAAAATCACACAAGTTTCTAGTTTGAGAGAGGAAGGTTGCTATGAGAATAGACTTGACCCCACCTTTATTCTATGAGGTGTGTCTGGAGATAGAAAAAATAATTTGTTGTCCAAAACAGTTTGCGGCTTTTCCCTGGAAGCAGAATGTTTCCAGGCTGTGATTTCTGGGCAACCCATACTGTCTGCTCTGCCCGTTCTTCTCTATGCAAATAAGCTTCCCTGTTGCCTAAGGAGACCTGGGAATTTGAGGTAATGGCAGTTTGAAGAATTAAACTATACTTTTCCTGCTGACCTCTGGTTATTTTTGTAAAATTAAATCACTCTTCTGTATAAATTGTGGATTTATTATTTTTAAAATTTCAGATACTGGTTCCAAGCTCTTACTTCGTCACTGTTTCTGACCTCTGTTTACTTAGCCCTACCTGAATCTCACAAGAAAATATAAAATAAACCTTTTAAATAGACAGATTAGTATCAATGTTTTTTCTTCAGATAAACATCAGGTAATCTGATTTAAAAACCAAATGCCCTGAGAGGATAACATTGGATTTGGCCACTGCATTTTCAGTCTCTAATCCAGATCTTTTTCAGTTAGTAAGATAGATGCATAACACTAGACTGATTTTTAGCTATTAGTTATTTAATCTATGATGTTTAGGTCAAAAGAATCATGGATAAGCTTCTTGGTTATGGTAAACTATTGTTAATAGCCAAGAGGGACACAATTTGTATTGATAAATTATTTGCCTTATTTTAAATCTAAAACTTAACGGGGGGTGGGGAGAGTCCTGTTTATTAGTTTTCCATATAAAATATTAAGAATAGGTTCAGGTTCTCATGAAAAAATTAGTTTTGCTAAGTTTTGCTTAGGAAAATGAGCAAGTGAGCAAAGAATGAGATCTAGGACTCTCGTGCTCTCGATAGGTGCTGTAACATACGGCAACATTTTAAAATCAAACCAATTCCTCTTTGAACCTGAAGAAACATAAAGCCTCTATTACTGTGATCGTTTTTTGTGTTCAGTATTATTACTTAAATTATACAGTTTTCTGAGTATGTATATAGATTTCATAGGAATATCTATGTATAGTATAAAGTGAGAGAAAACTATGAGATCAAAGATTTATTGTTGTGTGCTGCTGTTATTTCTCACATATTTTGCACGTAGAACAGCATTGTGTTTGTGGATAGAAAGAGTACGAGTGGGATAATTTCATCTGGATGCAATACTGTTTAGTTTGTGGGGGGAAAACAAACACTTTTTTTATCATTCCTTTTTGGGAAAGTTTGCAGTATGCATATCTAATTTGAGGTAAAGTGATTTACATTTACTTTGAGGGGGTTTTTTTTCCCCTTGTTATTCTTTGGTGATGAACACATAGGATTCCTGGGTTTAATTTCCTGCTCTGGCTCCTAAGGAAAACTAGTCTGTATTGATAATTTGACCTTTTACTATTCCTCTCTTTCTTTGTAAAGTAATACTGGGGTTTCCAAAAAGGAAACATAAAGAAATACTAGTAAATGTGAGAACAGATGGTGTTCATTTAAGAGTTTGAACTATTCATAATCTAAAATGAATTTTAAAAATTTCAGTTCTGTTATCCAGAAATAATTAAGCTTACCTAAGATGCCTTATAACAGTACATGAGATCATCTGACGTTTATAGGGCAAGTATTGAAGGAAAATAGAAGTTGTGTTAATTTATTTATAGAAGTTCCTACACATGGCTTGTCTCACATCACTTGAAAAATACTTCTGTTTAAAGGTAGTTGTATGTTTAGGTACTGAATTGAATTGAAGCCTTCTTAGAATCTTGATAGCGTTGTACTTCAGAGCATTGGAGAGTTTTGTTATGGCAGGCATAGTCCAGCCCCCGATGCTGTTTACATGGAAAACAGGATTTTTGGAGAGTTCTGTACAGCTGTTTACATCTGTTGGGTTTATAATATTTATATTATTTTGCACAAGAGGATATTTCCTCACCATGTCCAACCTCATCATTTCAGGGTAAGGTATTTTAAGAAATCATAGCACTTTTATTTGCATGATGGAAGAAAAGTCAGGAGAAGCAATAGTCCAGGATTGAAGAGGGATTCAAGTCCATAGCCTCTTGCTACTTTGCCAAAGCTTTGTAGTTATTTTTGTGGTTGAATTTTTTCTTTAACTATTTTTTTATTATTATTTTTTGGAAGACACATGATTATAAATTATTTTGGCAACATATTGAAAAAGTTAGATTTCTCAGTCAAGAGAGGCAAATATAAATTGCCACTCATGCAGAGAATGTCCAGAGCAGCTGAATACTATATAAAAATCAGTATTAGGCATAATAGTCACTGAAAAGATGAAAGGATGAGAATCCCTATCTAAGAGATACTAATTGCCACATCCTACCCAGTCTCTCTGGAAAGAACAAAGAGCGCATTAATATGAAATGTCTGCCATGCTGCTCAGTTCTATCACATGCAATTTGGGGGTATTTGATCAGGTGAATATCTCAGAGGAAACTCCATGAAGGAGCAACAGTTTCCTGGGAAGCAAAACTTCTGCCTGTTGCGGTGTTTACTTTCTTGCACTTGCACTGGAAAGACAGCTGTGTTTAGCAAGACCTGTAACAGCAACTTTTGAAAAGACCATGTTCAGTTAAGGAAACCACAGCTCTCTTCTTTTAGTGACAGTGTCATTCATTAAAGTAATTTATTTGTTCATTAGCCAGGGCATAACTTTAAAGGCATTGGAAATAATTCTTTTAAAAGATGAATTGCACTGTCTGACAATGGCAGTCACAGTTGCGCATTTAATTAGATTTACTGTGAAAAGAACATAGTGACTTCTGAAAGTGGATTTATAGTTTCAATTTGTAATTCTTATTTTTTGTTTGTATTAGAATATCTTTGCATTTGTGGCAGAGGCCACGTTATATTTTAAAACATTTAGTTGTGAAGTTAATTGCATTTAAAAAGTTGGCTTTTTGTCTAGCTTTCCTCAAATAAGTGATAGGATTTAATTTGGGATATATGAGTGTATTTCTGTATTCTAGGCACATAGTACTGAAGATTTTCACAGGAAAGATTTCTCTAGCCTTTTTTCCTTTTCACTTCTGTAAAATGTGCATTGAAAATGGACTTCAGGTGTTAATTATGATTGTACCTCATTTCTGAAGACACTCATTACAGCACATAGAGCTCTTGGTTGGGTGTACTATTGAAAGAAGTCAAACAGGTGAAATTAAGAGAGAAAAACATTTGAGTGGTTGCCTTCACTAAACTTTAAGTCATCTTAATCTGTTTCTGAATCTAGTTCTGAGTTTTGTATTCCTGTATACCACACAGTTATTACGTATGCTCTGCAGAAAAACTTGTGCAAGAACTTTTGCTTATTTTATCATCATATTTTTTTTAGCTGTATGAAAAAAACCTTTTGGCTTCATTAATGGCAAATTCCTGGTGGTCAGGCTGTGACTGACATACATAATTGTATGTATTGTTTGCGTTTCTTCCACAAAGGAAAAAACACTGCTGAAGCTGGAAGCAGTGACGCACTTGGAAAATTCTGTTCTGGGGAGCTTTACTCTTGTGTTACACATGTGCATCACACGTGTTTCTAGATTGATAGTTTACTGATGTATGCCCACTTTATCAGATCACCCAACCGTGTTCCCTCACCAGCATAAC
>VZTU01020758.1:8879-53703 GCA_013400835.1 Zapornia atra | reverse complement strand
AAACAGCTTTAGCAGGACAAGCATTTCTGTATCTTGAATTTACTACTACGCAAGTTCTTCAGCAGCAATGCAAATTCATTGGCTAAAAAGACTACAAAGAATTATAGCCACAAAATTGACAAGAAGGTGAGCTTTTCTGAGAATTTACAAGTGTAGGCCATAACAAGAATTAGAGGTAAGTAGATGTTTGCTGTGACACTTGTTTTTAAAACATTATATATATATATCTTAAAAGAACATAAACTCTAATAACTCATTAATAAACCAAAGACACTTTTTCATATAGAAAGCACATAAATAAATTCTGCAGCTAGTTGCACATGCAGGCCATGTTTGCTAGTGCAACTGCAGTAAGTTTGTGCACATACGAACAACAGTGCTCATGAACACACAGACACACATGGAGTTTACATGTACTTTCTTTCCATGAAGATTTGGCCTTCTCAAATTCAATCTTCTCACAGGTTATTTAATTCAGAGGCCTACCTGCATAAGCATCCATGGCAAATCAAATTACCTCCAGACTCAATAGCAAAAAGTGCCCAAACTCCCACTATGGATCAAGCGACACAGTATTTGCACACAAGAAAACATGTGGGTACAAATTTTAAAGAGATGCTAGAAAAAAGTCACACCCTTTAAATTTCTGCTTCCCAGTCCCTAATAAATCAAGCAGCCCATCACATTCAATTATCATTTTCATTACTGCTAACAGGAAATCAACAAGTCTCATAATTTTCAGAAGCCTACAGTAAGTGTGAGTATCTCTCTGTAAGCATACCACTGTAGGGGTGATTTCGCTGGGTTCCACATACATCTTGACATCATAGAGGGAGTTAATATCTTTTTCCTAAAAACAGAAAGAAGGGAAAAAATTAAGGTATAGGAATCAAAAATTGGAAGAGTACTTAAGAGAACACTCATTGCTGAAACCACCTTTCTGACAATACCCAGGCAGACATAAGAGGAGGGAAGCCAGACACCCATGTTACACTGACTTCTGTAGTTGAACATAGCTGAGAGTGAATTTGCTATTTAACCTGCCTGTGCCTCAGTAAAACACATGAAACCGCAATATCTCACAAAGCTCTCTCTTAATCAGTCAAATAGCTTTGGGAGTGCAAGCACCCCTCTGCATACAACCAGGGAAGACTCTACCTACACTTATGATTTCTGTGTTACAGCCCCTCAGTTCCAGTATTGGTTTCACTATTAGATAAAAACTCTGAAACGATGTCCATAGTAATATTTTTCATTTTGTTGCCTCCTTGTGTTCCCATTTGGACACAATCCTAGGGTACAGAACCTTAGCTACAGGCAATGTTATCAAAAAACCTGAGGTCTAAAATCTTTTCAGTCCCTTTTAGCCTCACCAGAAGAAGCAAAAAAACCCAGACTTTGATTTCCTCAAACATGCCTGACATGTTTTTTGTGCAGCTTCTAATAGACATGTATTTGAAAACAGAAGACAGCATCTCAGGCTTTTAAAAAGCCAGTAAGCTCCACAAAATGCTCTCGTCGTGAAACATATCCATCAAGAAAGCAGTCCCCTATCCTAAGCTAATTATCTAGGCTCCTACTTTAGTCAGTGGACAGAGACAAGTATCTCTTAGGTAGATTTCTTTGCCCTTATCTCAGTAAGCCTTCAGAGTAACCTCTCACATTTAACACAGAAGGCAGTCAGACCCCATTCCTGAGATGGCTCCAGTGTGATGAAGCAAATGCCATTGCACATCCAGAGCAAGAAGCACAGCAGAGTATTTTTTTCTGAAATGCTTAGCAGCTGGTATCTGCATGGCCATTTTAAGATCTCTTCCCACTCCAGCAACAAAAAAGAGGGTCAACTGTAGGTAAGGCTATTATCAAAACCTCAGTTTAGCAGACCAACGATCCCCTATTTCACAGAGCAGCTTTTCTAACTAAATCACGAGGAAGGCAAAGGTTGACCTGTAACTGAAGGTGAAGCTCTATTCTTTAATATCTCAAAACCTTTGTGAGGGAAGTAAGTATAACCATCTCAGTTTTGTAGTAAGAAAACTGCCTGCTTAACCTCCCCTAAAGTTATCTAGTACTGCCAGAACCAAACCCAGCACCCCCAGGTCTAGATGTGGAACTCCATGTGCTACAGCAACTGGCACTTGTATGAAGACCATCACTTACCATGCTGTAGCGCTCCAGCAGCTCCTCAGTCACTGGGTAACGCAACTTCATTTTCCTGTACAGTGGATGCTTCTCGTAGTATGTCACCAGCTCCACTAAACTCTCAAAATAGGCTGAGGTTCCAAGCACAAAATGACGACCTTCTTGCTGAATTCGGAAGTGCTTCACCTTCCCCTCCGCCCTGTGAAACAAGTGGAGATGCTCTAAAAGGCACTGGTACTTGCAGTGAGAGCACCAGTGTTGGACCAAAGCTGCTTTGTGCATCTTAATCCTGTGAAATAATCTCTCCCTCTTCCAAAGTCTCTTCTATTCAGATTGAATTCCAGTTGCCTTATTAAATTCACAACAAGGCATTCTCACTTTTCTGCAGCCTACAGGGCCTTGGGATAAATCCATGTTTTCACTTAGATTAAATTTCCCTATTTTTTTCCTCTAGAGATAGGTATTCTGTCTTCTTCATACTAACACAAATGTTTCTGATCAGACTGAGAGTCCCTCTGGAATCTGCTGATGATGATCTGACGCTGTCCCTAAGCAATAGGCACACTCCCCTCAAAAGAAGTAGCTGTCTCTTTCCCGTACTCACTTCCATAAATACAGAACAGAATTCTGAAAGAAAAAATCTCTCTTGTGCTTGAACACAAGATTTGTGCTTGCACTGATAACAGTAAAATCATCCCACCCACAGAAGACCCCTGCATCCTTTTCAAGCTGCTGAAGTTTTGGTACTTGTTTTCCCCACTATGAAATGGTTTTACTGAGATGCTGCTGCTCAAGTGACTTCAATATCCACCTTGGTAGCAGCAGAAAGTCTAATACCAAAGTACAAGGGGAACTGGGGAATTCTGGACATACTCAATATGCAGTAGGGCATGTAAAAAAGAGGAAAACAAGTATTTGTTTTTCCAAAGCAATTTTATATGTTGCAGAAATACACATTTCCAAATACATGGAATTCAATTTGAAGCCACAATGGAGAACACCAGAACTCTACTCATTTTATTAATGTAAGAACCACAGTTTCAAAATATTTTCCCTGGCAAGAAAAGCCAACAATTTCATTTTGACATTTCATTCTTGGCCAGTTATACAACAGGGCAGGATTTCCAGGGATAAGGACCTAAAAACACTGCTGAACCAGCACCAAAGAAAACTGAAACATAACACCCTGTAGTAAGAAGTATCAAGGAAGTGAAGAAGGGCCATGCACAGTTCTGTTTTTAGATTATTTATAAAACCATAATATTATTTATAAAACCCAAATATTATTTATAAAACCATAAAGGTTTATTCCAGTCACAACTTAACCCTTGTAGACACTCTTGTACATGAATGTGCTGTACAAATAAACCATGCTAATTACTCAAAGTTTGAAAGCAAGAATTTTATGACTCTAAAAAGACCACAGTATTTTTAAACAAGAAAAAACAGAAAATTGTTGGGCTACTAGGTAACATAGTCATAGCTGTCTTTTCTTACCTGAAAGTCATTGCAAATGAATCAGGCTCATCTCTCTTTCTAATCAGAAAGGCTCCATCTCGAGGAATTCTCATCAGCATGTCTTCTGCCTCTCCCCGACTCAAGTTGCTATAGTACCAACTACAACAGTTAGAAATCAAAACGGACAAAGCATCACAAAGCTTGTCATATGTCACTCAGTCAGAAAACAGGCAGCACTATTAACAATAGAGTTTCAAACATTGTAAGAAAAATTATGCATTAGATTTTTTCCAATCCTGCCACCTATGACAGCAGCTTATTACAAAACATTGTAAGACAGCATCTTATTTTGGATAAAAGCATCAAGCACGTGTGAGAACACCTTGTCTGTCTGAAATGATAAAATGTAAATCTGCATTTCCTCCTGAAACAAAGACACTAGATTGGGCTTTTAGTCTGCCATTCAGTTTTCAGTAGTTCATCCTGTTTTGACATAGCTGATTTAAGGAACAGGCCAAAGACAGACAATAGAAAAACACGAGGCATTTGAAATCTTTTATTGAGAGCTTCATTTTGTCTTTCATTGTAAGGACAGACCTCTTGGATCTAACATGTGTTCAGTGAAGGTGTGGTCACTTGCTTATACTGGCAGTACATCTCCACCTTATGTAGAAAGACAGGAAAGCTTAAACCTTAAACTCTACCTTCCCCTCTCACTGGCTTCCAAAGTTATCTGTGGGTTGTCAGTGACTCCCAGATCCCCAGGGAGTTGGGGAAAGAAGTTTTAGTCACAGATCAATATCTCACATGCAAAGGATATTTACTTTTTCTTGCTGTAAAGAAAACAGAACAAAGGGCAGAAATTACAGTGTTCTGCCAGCAAACACAAGCGAGCTCTGCTCAGGATCTACATCAAACTAACACCAGCTGGAAATAAACACCAGCCTGTGCTTCTTCCTATCAGCATGTGGCATAGTCAGCCTAACCAGCTCTGACAAGGGTGAGGTGAAGGGTGGGATTAGGTAAACTGTTTGGGCTCACTGCCCTGGTAGCAGTTTCCAGAAAGCACAGACTATGACCACTTAGTTGCCAGACCACAGCCAACTATTAAATATGTAATCCAACCCACTGGTTGTTGTACAACACTGAGTAGAGTGAGAAGGAACTGGCACACTTCCACAGCATGACAGTTCTCAGCAATTTTCCTAGTTGCTGAGTACATTGCTTTCCCAGTGACTGCTCTCTGTTGTACCAGGTTCTCAGAAAGTCAGTGATCTTAATCAGCATCTTTCAGGGAAGCCTATTTCTGTGATGTCTGTGGATAACTAACATTCAGACAATCCAGTGGATTTTCTATGCAAAAATCCAAGTCCATCTAAAACAATGGAAAGGACACTGACATAACAACCCTTGTGCTTGCCTTCTGCTGTACATACTCTTTAGTCTCGTGTGGGCTAGGATTTGGCACAGCATCAGTCAGACGCAGCTCAAATTCAGCACATCGCAAGTGGGCCTCCTTGTAGTGTTGAATGAGATCATAGATGCTATCAAAAGTGAGGTTATCTGTCAGGTAGTATTTCACAGTGTCTCCATCACTTGAAGAACGGATTCGGCAGTGCTGGACTCTACCTGACCTCCTGAAGAAATTAAGAGAGACATAAGGAAAAGAAAGAGTTTATAACAGGCTTTCTTCTTCTGAGGCATTTCCTGACCTATTCCTGGTTAACTACTTGGCAAGCTTGCTAAGGGGTGAGAAATCTGTGTCATCTCTTAAAACACCCAAAGTAAGAACAGCAACAACAAACCTGACATTTAAGATTATAAGACCAAAAATAATAATTTTCAACCCACAATATTTTAAAATCTGGCATACATTTTCTCCCTGCAAAATTTGCTCTGACAGCTCTCTGGGTCAGAAATACACCTGATACACTATTCCTCATAATGTCCTAAACTGAAGAAAAGAAAACAAAACAGACTACCAAAAAGAAAACCCAACCCAACCATGAAAATTCCTTATTATTTGCCCTCTAGAGGATCCATTCATTGAAAAGATCAATAATGGTGCACTCATGAGACTACCTTTTCAGTGTGGAAAGCAGTAATTTATCCTTAAGTTTCAGGATCAAATTTTGGCCTGCTCACTGAGGAAATAACAAATCCTGACAAAATGCACTATGCCACACTGAAGTTTAATTTAGCAAGTGGTCATTCACAGTCCTGTCAATAGCATTCCAGTACTTATGGCAACCCCTTACTCTTATCTCCTCTCAGCTAAGTGCATACTTGAAAAATACACACGTTTTTATGCAATACCATAAAACAAAGAAAACCCACAAAAAAATTTTAGGATGATCACCATACCAGAATGACAAGGTGCAATCATCAGGGAAAGCCTCACTTTCTCTGACTAGGAATGTCCCATCCTTGCCACCCATTTCAGCACAATATTCCTGGAGCAGTCTCTCAGCAGTTGTTCTCCCCTCTTTCATTTTCCCATGGAACCATTTCTCTTTTAAGTGCAGTTCAGTACGTTTCACCTCCTAAAACAAAAAACAAGAATTTTTATAGTACACTTCTAATTTTATGATTTTGAAACAAAGGACTTGTTATTGATACAGTATTTCATTATTTCAGCTCTTCACATCCCTGAACTCTCCTTCTACAAATAAGCCAGTCACCTTTATAGTCACCCTTGACGCTCCTCCCCAGTCAAGCAATTTCTTTGGAGCAGTGATCAGCTTCAGCCTTACACAAATATGTACCCAGCAGAAAGTGCAAGAATGCAGCAATGCAATCACAGATTTACATTCTCAAGGCAAAACACCCTACTGCTAATTCAGAGTTACCAATCAGCTTTTTCCAGGATTCATCCACGTTCTTCCTTACACATCATTTTACTGACATTGTCATCTAGGTGAATGGGTAAAACATTCTGCCTGTGCAAAGCAATCTCCGAACCATGGCCAAGCATGTTATGAACAAAAGAGTGTGCATGCAAACACAAAAGGTCAGAAAAAGAAACCATGCTGAACATCACCATTACTGCAACCCTTACCGAGCTGCACGTTTCTGCTTTACCGTGCACAACAGCCAAATAACACATGCTCATCTGTGAGAAACACTTTGCAAACATGAAATGAACAGCAGGCACTGGGTATTACTAACACAACAAACCTTGCTCTGTCATACTGTCTAGCTTGAGAACAGCAATGCTACTTAGCCAAAGGCACATAAAGATTTGATTGTCAGTGCATTAGCATTTCAGGACAAAAATTCTATTTCACTGTCTTTGTACTCCTCTTTGCAAGTCTTTAACTAGCTGAGGGAAAAAATTATTTTAATAAAAATGGGGTTAACTGGAGTACCTTAGCAAAGATCCTTGTTAAAAGTTTTTATCTCCAGATACATTTGTTATCTGACATGGATCCTCTACAATTTCAACACGAGCATAAAAAAATACATATCTGTAGATTCTGAAATCATCTGAGAGGATAAAAAGAACACACTTAAACAAACAAATATATCCATCACCTTTGATGAATCTTCATCAGCATTCTGTTCTATATCATCACTGAATGAAAGCTTTTCATCAGCAATAGCACAGTAGTGCCGAGTCCATTTCTACAAGTTGAGAGATTGGAAAATCATTAATGAGACAGAGGGAAACCCACTAACCACAATTTCAAAACAAGGTGTAACAATAAACAAAATACCTTCTTCCCTTCATTCACTGTTCAACTGACAATATTAGTTTCACAAATACTGAGAAAAGTCCTGTAAATTTTCAGCATTATACAACCTATGAACAAACTGTAGCAAATAACACATAAATGATACCTGTTCTATTGTGTCCCACATGTAAAGTTCTCCTTGCTGCTTTTTTTCTTCTTTCTTGTCTTCCAAGTTCACATCAATGTCTCCCTTTGGCCCCAGCTTTTTGTGCTTAAAATAAACAAAAAAAAAAAAAACCCACATTCATACACAAACATAGAATCATATAAAAGCAGTCATAGTATTTCAGCATACTCAGTACTACTGAAGAATTCCCCTCCATTGCACAGCTTTCTTCTGTCATTACCATAACAGCAGATGTTCCACGAGGCTTTATGCAACAGGGCTGGCATTTCTTCCTTTAAAATTTAAGTCTCATAATAAAATTTACCAGATTTATAATTCAAGCAATGAAGAAACAACTGGATTGATAAGACCTCACCATTCTTTAGAGAACAGAAAACATGAAGTGACACATATGAAGAAATAAGGATAAAACAAGAATACCTCTGCAGACAACAGGACATAAGGAACAAAAAACCAAACCGAACCAAAAATACAAGGAATTAAAAAGAATGGGGAATTGACTCTTCTACAAGAAAAATGAGCAAAAGGGAAACATTTTATAAAATGAGGGGATAAGTTCTACTTTCTTGAGAGTGTTCACAAAAAACAGTGGCTCATGGGGCTAAGGGTAACATCAAATACTTCATTGTGGTTAATCATGGGATTGTCTCATATCTAATGGTTCTTCACAGACTACTGTAGGTAGATTTCATTTTGACAGGCTTCTCTGAAAAACCCCACAGGCCTCCAAAGTAGGAGTTGCTCTGACTGCTTACTGACAACATTTTCCAAACAAAAGCCAAATAACAGAACTAGCTCACTGGCAGGTGCTGATCTATTTAAAGACTCTTTAGTGTTCATGTACACAGGACAGCGTGATATGGATGTTCTCTTGTGCAGACTCCCAACAGTTTGTCATATCACTGAATCATAGAATCACAGACTGGTTTGGGTTGGAAGGGACAATCTAGTTCCAACTCCCTGCCATGGGCAGGGACACCCTTCACTAGCCCAGGTTGCCCAAAGTCCCATCCAACCTGACCTTGGACACTTCCAGGGATGGGAAAATTTTAAATCAGATCTGTCATGTTGTTATTCATGTCCCTGTGCAGCTCCCCTCTATGTTCTGCAAGGTAACAACACTTTGACAAGAAGAAAAAGCACAGAACTTCTGCACCTTATAGGGGGGCACTATTATTTCCAGTCTTACATTCAAGAGCTCTACACTTATATCTATCTATCCTCAACCCTTCTGTTCAGAAGGTTAATGCATAGGGTACAGTACTGTTACAAGAGCTGGAAAAGCATGGAGAAAAGTAATTATTATTTTACTAAAGAGATCATGAGCAACCCTCAGATTTTCAACCTTATTTTGCCATTTGAAAAGTTCTACTGCAGTTTCAACCTGAGAAGTCTTCTTTTCGTTATCTCCCACATGTTGTTGCACAACAGTACTGAGTAACACATTCCATGATTCTTTGAACGTACTTTTATCATTTTTAAGTATGCCACGTTGTTTAATAAGTCTATGACAAGCATCTGTAGCACTGTACCTTTGCCAAAATTTAGCAGTGACATTTCAGGAGCTGGAAGACCTTCAGAAAAGAGCTCACATTTGATCTGGCGCTTGAACTAGCAACACTTATTGCAAAGAGAACCAACATCAAGCACTTTAATATGTAGTTTTACAGAGCTCCATATAACACTGCAAAATGTTACTAGTACATAGTTCAAGCATGGGGTTTCTTGTCTCTCAACAGAAACTAACAGCTAAGCTGTGAAGCCAGAAGTAGTATTTCCTGCTCTTGTTTTCCTATTCTATGTACAAGCACACAAAGCAAGCCTACCTTGATGATGATTTTTTCTTTCAGCTGGGTTGGTGATGGTAGCTGATCTGCACTGGCTTCAATAGGCCTCGTTAAAAGCTGATCACCAAACACCTCCTTGAACACTTTGGCCATGTGTCGCTGCTGCTCCACGCTGCAGTGCTCTTCAATTGACAGAATGACTGGGTACCTTTGATGGAGAAAGCAAAAGCAAATGAAGACAGTTTCTTTTTGTTATAACTGGCAAGGCAGGGAAAACAGCACCCCCCAGATGAAAGAAAATATTTAAAGCAACAAGAAGACAAAAGTAACAGAGATCAATGTACAACAAATAAAGAGATGTGCTATCATAGAATTGTTAAGGTCAAAAGGGACCTCTGTAGGCCACATAGTCCAAACCCCTTCTCTGGGAAGGCCTGATTCCAGCCCCAATATTTAAAACAGCATCAGAGAAACCATTGATTCCTTCTGCCTTCCTCAGTCACAAAGTCCCCCGTCTAATTCAGTAGCAGGCTCACATTCTTCTTAATCTTCCTTTTCTTGAAATACCTGCAGAAGTATTTCTTGCTGTCCTTCACATCCCTCAGCAATTTCATCTCAGGATTTTTAATTTTTTTTAAATTAAGACATACTATTCAGCATTTAAAGCTTCACACTTCAGTTTAATAAAAGAAAACCCAGGCAAGGAGATGAGAACTACTTTAGGATACTCACTACCTTCTTGAGCCCCAAATTGTCATGTAGTATAGCTTTGCCTAAAAAACAAAGCTGTTAAAGACCCACATTCAGCAAAAATAAAGACTTCTAGAATGTCATTATTCCCCTATAACTTTTTGTTCTAGTTCACAGAGAAAAGAAGATCAGGAAGGTCTAAATATACAAAAACAGGCTTAAGGAAAATAAATCAAAGCTTACTCAGATGTAACAAAGGCATGTTCTTTGATTGCCTGTACTACATCATCAAATTTGATCTTTGTTGTCCGTGTCCATCCATGGTAAATTATAGGCTTCCCATCAGGACCATCCCAGCAATCCACTAGGAAAGACAATCAGTGGAAAATGGAAGACACAAAGCAGTTACCTAAAAATCTCAAGTAGAAAGAATACATCCAAATCTTCAGTGTTCAACATATAGAGTCATAGGCTTTAATGTTCTAATAAAGTATTCTGTTAGGTTAATTTATATCTCTCACAGAGAAAATTAATTTCACTTAAGTAGGAGCAATACAAATAAAATACAATATAAAATTTTCCCAAAACATGTGGAAATCTGGAAATAAGGAATTCAAACAGCTCTACTGCCACAGTCTACTAATTTACACTGATTTTCTGGGGATAAATACACTCCAACAAGTGGCAAGCTGACAACTTATCTACTTTGATGATTTTTAACCCTGAAATTCTAAATTGAGGTATATTTTGCATTAGCCAAATTTCATGGGCCGTAGCAACCAGTTTTATGAAGCAGCTTGTGACATTACATGAAATAAAGTCAAACTTTTCAATAAGATAGACATAGGGATGAAGATGCATACACAGAGAAAAGAATGTGCAAACACATGAAGTGATTTAGAAGCAAGTTAAACAGGTTGACAAATGGCACCAGATTACAAAAATCTCTGTGCCTCAGGTGTGTCTGCATTACCAATGAAGTCAAACTATCTATCTATCTCTCTGTGCTATGCAAGTAATTCCAGTTGAAACCCTATGCTTTCATATAGTATATCCAAGACTGAAATTCTAGTGCACAGTAAGGTGAGATTTAAAATGACCTTGTTAAAATTCCAGGGGAGCAAGAACCAGAGCAAGTGAACAGGTGCCCTGGATTCAGCTTGGATAGTTTTTCTTCCTAGTAGCTGGTATAATGCTGGGTCTGGATTTAGCACGAACAAAATGTTGATAACACACTAATGGTTTAGTTGCTGCTAGGCAGTGTTTACAAGTAAGCCAAGGACTTTTCAGTTTCCCAGGCCCTGCCAGCAAGGAGGCATGGACCTTCCATGAGAGGTCTTCAGAAGCTGGGAGGGACAGAACAGCCAGGACAGCTGACCCAAACTGGCCAAAGGGATATTCCATACCATACGTCACACTCAGTATATAGCTGTGGGATTTGGCCAGGGAGCATCGTGGCTGAGGAACTAGCTGGGCATCAGTGTGCAGGTGGTGAGCGTCTGTGCTGTGCATCACTTCTTTTTCTTCAACATCATCATTACGATCATTATTATTGCCATTGTTATTAACTTCCTTTTCTTTCCTATTGAACTGTTTTTATCTCAGCCCATGAGGTTTACTTTTTTCAATTTCTCTCCCCCATCCCAGTGAGGGGGGGGTGAGAGAACTGTGGCCATTTTAGCTGCCTACTGAGTTAAACCACAACAATGGAGCAAGAGTGAGGCTTAAGAAAAAAAATTTAGGGAATCAGTGTTTTTATATGACTAACTTCAACTTCAGAAAAGAAACCATTTCTTGATTTCAGTTCTTTTTTCTTTCTTGGTAAACAGAGGAAACTCTACTCACACAGTGAGCATGTTACAGACCATCCACAAAGCCTTTACTCACACTCAATACATCGACATCCCATTCTAAGACACCTGATGTAAGCTTCTGTGGAGGATTCACTTCGAAGTTGGTCTCCTGTCAGATATCTAAGGGGTAAAAGGAAAGTGTAAAAGACAGGCGGTCAATTTCAATCATTTCCCGCTCACTCCCTGGGCAACATTCTTTCTCCAGTCATGGAGACTGTACATTGATTTTTCTTTTTTTCTTTTTTTCATGTGGAAGGTAGAGAGATACCACACCCTATACTTCAAAGTACATCTACAAGACTTTTCATTACAATGCTAGATAAGCAAATCCCCTTCATCCAAAAACAGCTCACACTCATCACCACACAGGTCTGTACATGGGCTAAAGAGCTTGCATACCACAGACTGTCAAGGAAAAGGGCTGGGTAGCTTAGACACAAGCTACAGAAATCAGCAGCTAAGTTACTAACATAAAATTCTAAAAACAGTAATAACAAAAATACAGTTCCCAGGCCTTCAAAGTTCTGGCTGTAAAATAAACTCAAAATAATAAAGAAAAGTATGGATGGCAAATGCATTCTTCCTCTGACTCAAGCACCTCTGTGCTTGACAACCAGGCAAAGGCCATGAATGAATAGCCAAGTCCTGATTATCAAATGTGCTAAATTTAAGATCTCCACAATCCTTTCCTGCTCATGACCAAAGCTTTTCTTCTTTGTGACACTGTAAGCTGCCAGAGTACCTATCAATAGTGCACATCACTGCCTCCTCTTCCAAGGCAATAAATCCAGGGGCCTTCAGATCACATTAACAATATGGGAGTTTACACAGGACAAGTGGGATCCTTATGGTATTCTTATCTTAGGGTACAATTAATACCAACACTAGCTCAATGAGGCTGCTGGTACTTGGAAAAAATGGAAGTTCCTCCAATAACTTCAATTTCTGAAAGCAGAGAGACTGGAACAGTCTCAATTCAAGACTACTTCTTATTTTTGAAACAGGATTCAGGGTTTGGACTTTCTGACAGCTGAGCTCAGTTATATCTCAAAGTTTCTAAAATCTTAAGAGAAACAGGAATGCCACAAACTGTATTTGACACATTATAGCAGTGTAAATCTGGAAGAATCTGGAAGCATTACTTTCTCCAAACAAATGCTGGGTCTTTTTGAACAGGGACAGACAATGGGAATTTTGGTAACTTACGTGTTATGGGAGGAAGAAATCCAGTAGTGGGACAAAGGATTATTCATGTCCTGCGCATCTATGGAATCATATTTGTCATCCCAAATGCTGTTTTCTTTTGCAAAAAGGTAAGCGAGGAACTACAATACAAACAGAGAGACTGAATTTAAATGTTTTCACCATGCAAGACTACAAGAAACCCAGAATTGTAGAAGAGAAGCCTAGAGGATCTGCCAATTAACAACCTAGCAACTAGCTGTGCAAGAAAAAAGTCCACAAGGAACTAGTAGAAAGTATCCTTATCTTACCTCATCCACAAAGAGGAAGGGTTCGGCAGTTTCTCTCATAGTGTCATCAATAAACTTCGTCATTCGTTCTCGGACTTTACTGAGATCTTGTGCCCAAGATTCCTTCAGGTAATACAGTAAGAAAAAGACTTTAGAAGGGGTGCTATTCTATACAAAAACATCAAATAGGCAACAGACACCCCTATCGATGTGATTTACTTCTCTCTCATTTGGCTAGTTTACTGCCAATATATTTTACTGTACTCACAGATCTTAAATGATCCCTATATCTGAACAGGAAAAAGATCCCCATCTAAGTACCTTTACACAGGCTGGAGGCCCAAAAGATACATACTACATACGTATATATATGCGTGCACAGATACAGAGCAAAGCTGGCCTCTTTGCAGGATATGCCTTAACTATAATCTCATTTTTAAGTGCAATCTCAATGTCTTTTTAACACAGTGAAATTGGGAGAAAAAGAAAGTAGCAAGCTTGTACAGGAAATGCAGGTCTCACTTTTCAATTATATTTGCAAACTACAGCTTAGAAGTGCCTAGCAAATATTGCACAATTTTACCCCATGGTGTCTGTGCTAAATAACATTACAGAAGACCATGAAGACACAGTTCCAACCCTTGCCTCCATCCTTATCTGCTTGCTGGTACAGGACATCAAATAGGCTCCATTCAACAGAAAGTTACCTTTGACTCGAATGCAAGCAGTCAGCTCAGCTTTTTCTGTTAAGAGCTGCTAAAATGGGGCCATGGCCAAGGTACTACCCCAGATCCACAGATGATGACAGCTGTAACTAGGCCAGGCTACCTTATTTGACATACATGCTTGTCTGTTTATCTATATGACTAAACAGAGACCTGTTAAAAGACTTTTTAACTTTCTCCTCCCCCTTGTTTTCTGGTCCACGTTCAGAGTCTCTATATAGATGAAAAATAATAGTCCTTGTGAACTTCAATGGCAACAAAGAAGACGAAATCTTTCCAAGGCCTAGTATCACAGTTGACATAAATCAATTTCTGTGACACATCACTTTTCTTTTTAATGAGCACAGAATTCCAAGAGGCAACCTTAAGAAAAAGAACTCAGAATTTCTACAGTCTTCCCACCTGCTGTTCATGTAGCAGGAATCTCTGAAAGTCATGGAGATGAACTGCTGAAGCATCTGGACGGTCAGTATTTCTTTAAAAAAAATTAAAAAAAAAAAAAAGAAACGGAAAGTGAAGCTAAAGGAATAAGAAAGCAAGTGTTATCAGATGTTACATCAGGAAATTACACGGATTTGGATTTTGGATTTACAGTATAAACGTGCTGCTGCCACCAAGACACTTTTTGTAACTTCAGTGGAATTTAGACTAGGCTTGTAATATTTTATTATCTAATTGCTGTATTTTGAGTCTTGAAACAAAGCTTACTGGATTCCTGATATACTTTTGATAGCGATTCATTGGGAAAAGTACCAAATCTGTGCTCACTGTTTTGTAGCAAATGAGCAGCATTCACTTGAGAGAGGTGTCATCTAGTTTAGGCATACAGAGACACTGTTCTTTAAACTTATCATAGAGCAACACTTCCATAAATAACTCCATCCATGTTTTACTGAGCTGACCTACTGTGATAGATCAAAACCTCCTGAAAAAGGAGGCGAGATGCAGTTGCATCAAGAAAGAGTGGCACAACTGCTCTGTCTTTTGTAGAACACAAATGCTGCATCATCTGGTACTAATGAAGTATTTATAATCTACCCATCCTTGATAAATCTCTGCATTTCAGCAGTCTCACAAAGTTTAACTCATATGACATGACCAAGGGCTAAGGAAATACACAGCACATTCAGAGCAAACTTTTCAAGTAACTTCCTTAATCTGTTTGTGTAATATTCAAAACCAAGATGCACTGGTTTAATTCACAGTCAAAACGCAATGCCTGCAATGATCTTTTTCATGCAAATTTGATTGTACCATTTCTGTAGTTTGAAGGTAAAAAACATTTATCAAATTATATTCAGGACTTGTTTCTATGATAAGTTCACCTTTCTTAATGCAAAAAACATATATAATTTGTTTTCACACACTAAAGCACCAGAAAAAAAACCAGTGACACTTGACACTCCTGCAACACTACGACCATATGGAAACGTGGAAAGATACAAATGAAGAGTCTCACCCAAGAATGAACACAGAGGAATCCTTTTTGAATTCATCAAGAATCTGGAAACAAACAAAAACCACACAAAATACAGAAAAAGAAGGTAAAGATAAATAACAAAATAATATGCAATTTTCTATCTAATTCCATCTAATAATGTCCATTGCTTTAGGAAGGAGAAATATATGCATTTCTGCTCTAGAGAGCCTGCATACAAGTTGGCAAGACACAGTAAATGCATAAGAAAAAACACACTGCCAGGGCTGGCAAGGGCACTCCAGGCCTTTCAGTGTGAACACAGGCGACTCTCAGGCAAAAAAACTTCCTGTTGATAAGGCACCTTATACACACAATCACTCAATTTTCTGGGCATCTTTTAGTGTTTGATATCCCAGGAAAAAATTGAATTACGTATCTTCCATCACCTTTATTCCTTATATCTCAATTGCTTCCATCTTGGAGCAGCATTGTTACAGATGGCAGAAACTTATCAACTGACCCAAAGCAGTTATTGAGCAAACAGAGGAGTTTCTGTGAAATGATCCACGAGAGGTGATAACAAGAGTTTAAGGAAGTCAGATAGTATTCTGTCTGATACTCTTCAACTTTCTGCTCCAGCTAATTAACTAGACTTTCACAGGCAAAACTAAAACACTGTCAGCAAATGGAAATTCTTTATTGCTTCACAATAATTTCAGCATCACTTTTAAACAGCACAAGAAAGCTCCACTGCTAAAAGGTACAGCACTGACTTTCACTATCAAAGCTTCTATTTTAGCAACTGAAAGTCGAATCAACAATAAGCATGTTGTCAACAAAGACATTTAAGAAAGTAATTTCAAGTTATGTGTTTTCACAGTTTTAAAGGGTTCCTAACTTTCACAGTCAGTTTCCACTGATTTCATTGAATCTATTCAATGAATACATGGGAACAGTAGTCAAAATGTAAATTTACAGTAAATGTTACAGTAAAATGCAATTCCACTGCATTCACGCTTCCTAAGGACTGTCTGATGCATGTTTTGTAAAGCACTCACCCTGGGTAATCACTAACCATGAGAGACAACAAGAACAATAGCTGTTACTTGATGATTCTGATACATCCTCATGATTTACAGAAAGCTCTTAGCTATAAAAGATTAATACAAGTATGGAAAAACCTCACTCCTATCAGTAAAGAGATCAGTGAAACCTAACAGAAAGACACTCTGCATCCTGAACAAACTCACGAGAAAAGTTCTTCCCAGAAACCCCATTATATCTGTGCATATCTCTACTACACAAGAAGCAACATGAATTACTTAGTCATCTTCTTAAGCCAACCACTGATGGTGATTATTATGTACACATCTAGTACTTTTTCTGTTATAATAACTGGGGAAAATAAAATTAGTAACAAACAGAAATTAAAAAAATCAGCATTCACTCTTTATTCTGACCAAGCAGTTTAACACTATGAAGACTACTTATGAAAAAGCTTACCGATTTCTGTTGTTCAAACATAATTTTCTTGTAGAACAAATGAAATTGTTCAAAACTCAGCTCTTCCTTCTGAGCACCTATTTCCTACAATAGAAAGTCGCACACAGTGAATTTAGAATTCCCTGGACTGCATTTGCACAAGCAAGTTATTCCTACTCCAGCTGCCACCCTCTCACACATTGTGTTCTACTCCCGATTTGCTTGTTTTCACCATTTGGGATTTTTTTTATTTATTTTTTTAAGAATACAAACATGTAAACAGAGTTTGGTTTGTAACAGTGCTCCCAGCCAACATCTCTGGCCTTGCATTTTGTACACCGACTCCCTTCCCACTATGTAGTGCCTCATCTAGTCATTGTTAGCTGGAGCAACAGAAGCAAGAATGTGTGCTTTAAGGGTGGAGAGGTGGAAAGCAGGAAAAGGTGGTGACATTTCAAATTCCTGCAGGAATGGAAACAACCTTCAGAAGTTATTAATACTAGCGCAAGTGGGAGTGAAAAGGTTATTACTTGATCATATTGAAAAAAAAAACCCCAAACTTTTTCTTGCATATTAATTGTATTTTAAACATAAAACAGTTTCCTATGCACTTGCACAGCATCAGTACCAGAGCTCAAAACCTGATGTTGGCTTTGGTCAACCATACAATGAAAGGAAGGAACACCTACATCTATATTTTCTTATAGACTTAGACATAGGCAAAGCCAAGCTGAGAAATTATATTATTTTACTGTATGTGACAAGAAGCAAAAATACAGGCAGAATCCTGAAAAGAAATACCACCACCTGTGAGATAATGCCAAACAGATATAAGTTATCAGGTACTTACCGCAAATTTATCCTTCAAGAACTTCATGCTGCTCACTTTGAAGTTCACTTGGGGAAGGACAGTTTTCAGCTCTCTAATACTGATACTGGGGAAAAAAGAAGAAAAAAATTAAAGGAAAACCCCCACAGTTCTGTGTCAGTTACTATTATATTTTCTATTAACACAAAAACATGATCATTGAAACATTCTGGGTAAGGCTCATCTCACATAACTGTAAACTTCTATAAATATAACACATACATGTGAGCAAGCCAGACATGTTTTCTAGTTAGTGGGGAGAAACAGACATTTCAGGTAATTTGGTCATCTATATTATGATGAAAAGTACCATGCCCACTTTTCTCCATAAAGAATTAATCAGATCTAGATGATCAGCGCAAATGTAGATGTTTACACATGTTCAAATGAACTGCAGCCTTTCTTTCAGTGTTCTAGTCCCACTGAAACTGGAATGCAAACACAGAAAACACTATACAAAAGGATATACCAAGTGGATGTGCAGAAACATAAATTAAAAATATCTTGTTTTCATGATCATTATAACCTTTTACTCACTTGGATGGTAAAACTGATTTGCAGCAGCAAGACTCTCCCCTCTACAACATCTGAACATGACCTCCTCCTTCTCTCACAACGAAGTTTCCCCAGAAAGGATTGCCTTCCAGGTCCATGTATACACACCTTCTAACCCTTTTTACAGAGTTTCAGAACGTCCAGTGATACACCAGAAATACTTGAAAAAACAAAGTTTTCTGGATAACACCAAGACCTTTCAAATAACACATATGTATTTTGGATTTTAAGCCACACAGTGTCTTTGGATAGAAAGGAATAAAAATTATGTCACATGTTCTTGGTCAGAGACTCAAATTCTGGGTACTCTGGGTAGGCTCTGGTGTGAAATCTCAACAAGAAAGACACAGCATCACAACTGGACATAGTGAAGGGCACAGGCACAAGTTGTGGAGTAGAAGATGAGGGGAATCTATGTCCACAAGATGAAGTGCAGTCAAGAGAACACAGGCACAACATCCTACTGATCCTACTGCCAGGACCCACAAAGCATTAATGCAATACCAACAGTAGCCAAGGAAACAAGGCTAAGGTACTCTAGTCTTGACCTACAGCACAATTCATAAGTAATAAGCTCTCTGCAAACACAGGGTAAGAACAGAGTCACTTGAAAGCATGAGAACAATTAGCACCTAGGACTTCTGTAATGTCTATAGAAACAACTGTCCCATGCGATATTCTCATCTCCATTGTGTAGAGAGGGAAAGAAGCAAAGCAAGAAGGAATTTAGCCAAAACCCATACCAAAGCCAGATTAGAACTCAGGAAATCCCTGGCTTTCCTCCCTGACGCCAGACCTCTGGAAAAAAACACTTCTTTTAGGAGCAAGAACAAACACTCTGTTTGTACCCTAAACAGAAGCAAAAGCAATTTCCTCTGGCCAGACAAGTGCAAGCCAAAACAAAGAGCTGGGACTTCATTAAAAGATGGAAAAAACTCAACCTGTGGAACAGGACTTGCCTGGAAGCCTAACCTTTACAATTAACCTTCCTAGAAACTGCAACAGTAAACACAATGAAACTCAGTCCAAAATCCTTTCCTGAATTTTTCTAAAAGTATGAATCACCTATCAAAGAACAACAGACTGCCTTCTCCACAGTGCAAGTTCCCCTCATCCTAACCAGACTGCCTTGTAGTGATGAAGCAACCCTGAAACAACAAATGGAACCTCTTCAAGCAAGACACCTACTGTCAGTCACAGCTCCTCTATGCTAACATTTGCTTTTGCCACATGACCCCAGCCCACATAACCCCATTGCAGAGACAGTTTTTCAAAATACATCAGGAGGTGTAAGCCAATATCCAGTAAAGGATGGTACTTTCCGCTTCACCACTCTGGCCAGATTAGGAAACACCGTTTTGAAATGACATCTCAGCTCACACTGAAGCCAGCCACACAATGCCACAGGCTGTGTGAAGAACGGTGTTATTTCTGTGGTAACAGTCTCGCTCACACAACCAAATACCACACTTTATTTTGCTTTTAGGAAAAGGCCTATATGAGAGAAAACACGTACTTCTCTACACTGAATTACACCTTAAAATGAAATGCATGTTGCAGACAAAGAGCAAAATCATGGTAAAGTAATAGATATGGGGGAGGAGAGGTTAACATTCTTCTCAGTGTCACATGATTTCTGGCAACTCAGAGGAGAGGTATGCAGCTGAATTCATTTTAAAAAGGTCTCCTTTGTTGTGCAAAAGTTACAAACCCACATCACACATGGACTTGAAATGAACTACTGAAACTCAAACCTAGGAAGCTACACAGCATACTGGGAACTACAACCCATCAGACCTCTTTCACATGAGAAACACCAAGTCAGAGATAATTCTCTGCCTTTGGTCTAGTTGAATACGTGGCAAAAATCAAGCCCATGTAGCCAGGCCCATCACTAAAAAAAAAACCCCAAAACAACCAAAAACAAAAACCAGATTTTGGTCTCATTCCAAACCATGAAATTGACTTCCTTCTACATCTATCCTCAAGAGTATCTTCTGTTTCCCACTGTTAAAATAGCTTTTTCATGGGGTACAACCCTGTCATACCAGTAGTCCCCCTCTCCCCTAATACCCTTAGGTATCTCTGTTTTCTACTCTTCCTCTTGATAGCCTGTTCTGTTCTCCTTAGAGCTCTGACCCCTGCAGCAAAGAATTCATGTTATTGCTGGACAGCCCCACCTCTAGGTATATCTGACACTGCTGGTGTGACTAGTTCTAAACTAGATGCCACACATACTCTCCACAGTCAGGGCCCATCAGGACTGAAAGAAGAGAAGGCACTTAAGCATCTGCCTTTGCTGAGCTCTGCTCATGCAGCTTCACTGTTAAGAATGCCCACACAAACTTTTAAAAGCTGGTTCTGCTCTGTCTACATTAGAGAGTAGTCACCCCAGCGCAAACACGCTTCAGCAACGAAGAAGAACTGGTGGCAGAGCCGCACAGGAAAACTCACAGCAGGTTATACAGTCCAAGCTGCTGGGCTCCAACTTGGCAAAGACCTCTGTAGAGCAAGCAACCAAAATACCTGAACAGCTGAGCTGAATCTATAGCAAGACTGAAAGAAGATGACAACTCTCTTTCCTCATTCTTGCTGGCAAGGTAATTGAAGACTATTATTTTTCATCATTGGCTTCCTCATTGAACCACGGACATGAAAGAGCATGCCATGCTCAGGGGTGTCATATTTCAGATCTTGGATGAAGAAGTATTTATTTCCTTTCATTCCATGTTAGAATCTGCAACAAAAGTTCACTAAAAACAAACTGCAGAAAGATAGAGCTTCTTACCTATTTCTTCTAGTTTGATCAACAGAATAGATCTGCTTTCTCAGCCAGCTTGTAGAAAAAAGGGGGAAAAGAACAAAAAAAGTTAAATCTAAGAACTATAAAGAAAATGTAGCCAATGAAATATCAAAATACGTGGATTAAATTCAATAGAACATTTAAAAGTCATAAGAGACATCTATTTTAATAAAGCAAAAACATTTCCAGGGCAGCATCTAAAGTTTGGTTCAGCCAGTTTTATAACTACTTGTGTACATATGATTTTCTGTGCTTAATACTGCATTTTAAAGCCACATAAACAACACAGGAAGGGGAAGGGTGGGCAGGATGAAAAGAATGAGCAACCAGAAGCTGTAAAAATATAAGTGGATCAAGCGAGCCAAAACTTCAGCTAATCTAAACTAGAGTAACTCAGTCAAGTCAATAATTTATGCCAGCTGAGGCTGCTGGTTCAAAGATCTCTTAGACACACAAAAATAAAAATTACGGGGGAGGCAGAGCAATTTAGAGAATTTTTTAAAAAATACTCATTACAGGACATGTCAGTTTAAGGTATGCAGCAAAATACTATGAGCAACATTAATAGTAAATACACACACACACACAATTTTGATGTAAAGCCTGAACTCAGCATGTCACTATTAATCTTATCCTCAGTCTCTATGGGAATCACTCTGCTGCACAAACATAGCCTAGAACCCAGCAGCACTTTGTCTAACAGCTCACTGCAATACCGTACAATAGATAAGAATACTTTCTCCCCAGCTGTAACAGCAAGTATGTAAAGACAACATCAATGTCAAAGCCACAATTTGGTCAGGTAGCAAGTAAGGACATGGTACATCCTCACAACAGGTTAATAGCCATGACCACAAACAAGAATGTCAGCAGTGATGAAAAGCAATCAGATATGGAGACAGCTTTAAAAGCTTCTCAACACAACCAGCATTCTGAGCATGAGTAGTTCCATGCACAACGTTCTCAGAAACATTAAGGGCACAGTTGTGCCATTATATGGCTGGCTGCTAAAGAGTAATTCTTAAAAATATTCCTTTTTGGCCTGGTTTTCTAGGTCAACTGATCACATTGCCATACAAAGCAGGGTGTGCAATGACGAGCATCGCACACCTCAGAACTATTGGGACACAGGACACATGGACAGCTTCTAGAGCAAGCATACTGTGATTGAGTAACACATTTGAATTTTCCAAGAAGTCAACACACACAGCAGATGTTATGATCTCATTAAGACATGAGTTTGGGGTTTCATTTTGGCAGAGTGCAATTCCAGAACACATATAGCAAAACAGACATGGAGAATTTCCCCATGAGCTCTCTGTATTAACAAGAGAGTAGTTGTTCTTAAGTAACTGGCAAGCACCACTTGTTGCACCTTAAGAATTTCTTTCAGATTTTACATTTTCAATTCAAAGAATCATCAAGTCTCATAAATTGAAAAATACGTCCACATACCTCTCTGTGATGGCAGGTGTGGGAGCACTCATGACCTCTTGATACAAGATATTCAAGCCACACAACCATTTATCAGCATCATCTTTAGAGTCAGCTGAAATTAAAAAATGCTATGAGAAACATCAAAGCAAAATCTACACAAAACCAAGATATAACTTGTGTTGTCTAGAGAAACCCTATTATACAAAACTGCTGATTAACCTTTCTTGTTGATAAACCTCATTGCATGGTTTCATGTTGCTAATAATAAAATTAAAAACCAGCATAAATTTGGGGGTAGGAGGGTTAATTCTGGAAGCTTTACCAAAAGAAATACCTCATTTTAGATGTCTGCTTATCAGGGTAAGGAGGTTTCAATTTTTCAGCAGAAAGACTATGAATCTACTGCTCAGCTCTTGTAGTAAGTAACACAATCGAAATTCATTTTCTTATCCTCTGTCTCCAAACTGGTAAAAGCCCAGGGGTTTAGATCTAGAGCAACTTCAAGCACACAGGTGAAAGAACTCTCAGCATAAAGCTAGTTCATTATATCCAAGCAGCCTACAAAAAAATTGTAAAGTACTGGCTTTTGATGGACATAGCCACCTCCTGTCTGACCTATTCATGTCTCCACAGACTGTTCCACACCAAACTCAGGCAAGAGGAAAAGGAAGGGAGCAATGTACAAAACTGGTGTGGTTTACATAGAACTATTTTAATACAAGTTTGAAAAGTTCTAAAATTCCCTATGTGGCTTAACACTAGAAGACAAGTGCTTCTTCCTCTCAGCCTTAAAAATTGTCTTATCATTGTATGTTTTGTTTTAAATGTAGTTTGCCTTTCCATTTCCCAAACCAGAAGAGTCCTCCACATCATTTAACATGAAGACATATGGCTTCAACCCAACAGAAGTAACATGATGAACTGCGTGCTGGGTATAGCCTTCTCTGGTGAATACCTGTTAAACTGAAAGCAAATCTGGGGACCCTGGGTGAGATGCAATCACTACAACCTTCAGTTTGGCAAAGTACATTTACTTTAGCATGCTGGTTCTGAAATTTCATTAAAGCATTCTTCAATTAAACCAGTTCTGAAAAATTCTTTTCACACAAGTGCTCCAATCTCTGCAAACTCTTTTAAAAGAAGCCTTCAAAGCAAATCAGTTTCTCAAAAGATGAAGGTAACATTTTACTTAAACATACTTTCAAACAATGCTTTCTCCCTTAAGGATGTAGCCAGGGCCCAGCTTCAGCTCCCCATGGAAATGTTTTTGAATTTGTTACAGTTTTGGAAAGAACTCCCACTACCACTGCCAAACCATTTCTTCTCCCAAGACAATTCTGTCCTTTGTGACAGCTACCATTCCCTTTAAGTAACAATTATTTTATATTAAGAAACCACAACAAAGAGCTTTAACAAGGAAAAGGATTTCCCCCTTAACTGAAAGTTATATCACGTTGTTCTGCAGATCAGCCTTATGGCAACAGTTCTCATGGTGCTGTTTTCAAAGTACTGGCAGAACCGTGTTTGTGTGGAGGGCCACGGAGGGGGGACAGCGGGTTGCTAGAGGAAATCAATTTGAAGTACCTGGCACAGCTGCACTTCGGCACAGGCAGTTACTCAAAATTTTCACAGACTTCATTCAACAATGGTAAAACTTATTTAAAGGTAAAAGCCTGTAACAATGGATTAGTTCCAAGCAATCTTTAATTTCTAGTGCATCGGACTGCAAAAAACCCCAATCTTCTAGTACTGCAATCTATAAGCAATTAACATTTTTTAAAAGCTACTGTTAGTGTTAAAATGCTTACAAATCACTCTTCTTTCATTATGATTTTCCAACAGATTAAATAATTAAAAATGGACAAGTGTGTTCCTGCACACAGAGAGAACTACCACTCCAAATAAATCATCTGCATAATTCTAAATCAAGGATCATTCACAAACTTTTCTGAATAGAAATCTCTTTGTAAACTCAACTAATTAGGAACTGTATTCAGCCTGCACTGTAAGAGTTTATATCCCTTTTCATTTCAAAATCTTTGGTTTTACAACCCTGGATAATCTCAACTTAAATAAGAAGTGCCCCAAACCTTTCCAAGGATACAGGATACAACTTCCCTTTGTTTCAAACAGATCCCTTCATTTTCAAGTTTATCACCTTCCAATTTTATTTATGGTCCCCTAGTACTTCTTTAGAAGAGGCTTAGTATTATCAGGTGACAAGCACAGACATAAACTAAACCAGAACTTCATTTTTACAAATCAGTTTGCAATTACTCATAGGTGACACAAACGTTTCTGTGATACAGCTGCAATTGAACTCTTTATGGCTATGGTTCCCAAAATCATTTTTGCCGGGGCAGTATTCTGGCCACACAGAGGTCAACAGCAAATCCTTGGTTGGCTTTAAAGAGGACAATGTCACCTCTGTTTTTCAGTGTGGAAAACCTTACTAGAGATATTTAACCAGCAAAAGTTTACCCTGATAGAAATGATTGAGCAAATTGAAAACTACACTCACACAATATACTATTTAAAAGTAAAACATTACAAATGCAGCAATTGACAGCCATGAAGGGCTGAGTAAAAGGTCTGTCTCCAGATTTTAAACATCTGGTGCCCTCCTGAATTGCAGAAGCCAAAACCACAGTATTCTTTACATTTCTGTTCCATCAAGTTGTTTAGTTTGTTCAATCCATGGGTTTATAGAAACAAAGACGAAAGAAGTACCTGCTAAGCTTAAGGTGTTGAGGACAAACTGGGCACCATAAAAAATAGTAAAGCAGTGTTCTTCTCTTTGCTTTGCTTTGCAACGCTCAAAGTCCTTTGAATTCTTTCCGGGGCGAATTTCTTTAATTTCCATCAGATCCACTGGAAGGAAACAATACTCAGTCAGTACAACTGCACTTATGTTCGAGCAGAGCCTGAAACTGTAAGATGAACAACCCAAAGCATGCAAGTATCACCCTGTGTGTGTGTGTGTATATGTATATGTAAACCTACAGATATTTAGTGGGAAAGAAAATGGAAATTGCACCAGCTTGCAATCCAGAAAGCCACAGCTAATTATACTACCGACTAACAGACAACAGAGAAGGACCAGAAGAACAACAAAAATAACTTGTCATATTTTTATCATTTCACTACCACTGATTATCCACTGGCAAAGTGTATATGCACAGCTCCTTTGGGTTACAGAAGGCATCATTTCACAAATGGCATTTACTCCAAGCAAGGCATTTCCAACTGCCATGACAACTGTTCACACACATACACATACAAAAGATACAACTTCTAATTACTTAAAATTATGCATCAGATCTTGGTCAACTAACCTCATCAGCTGGTATAGTCATTGGCACTTAAAGACAAATATTTAAAGCACGAATATAAAGAAAAAATCCAGCCTAATAATTAAAATGTTTGTGAGTATTTTCCTGGTCAACTCCAAGGAAATTTCTGTTGTTTAACATAACCTGTTGTATCACTTTTAACTTGCAGCTTTCTACACAATATAGGTACGTATTAGAGCACAGCAGAATGGGAACACTGCACAAGCACACATTTTCTCAAGTCAGCTCCCTTTTTATCAAACCCTTGCTACACAGCCTGCATAACAGCCGTGAGACAGCACTGAAATAGAAATATGTGCACTCTCAAGATAAGATACTTATTAGAAAACTGAGGAAGTGGTTTTGTTCTGCCTGTGGACCAGACAAATAATCAGCTTTTCCCACTTCTGGACAGTCTTGACTTACGGGCTACAGGATGAAGAGTGAAGAAAAACATTTCATGGCTACTCTCAAAATGTGTTTATCAGACCTAGCAAGATCCAAGGAAAACAGCTGAGGGTTACTGTCCATGCATCTGTGAATGACACAATATAAAAGTCCTGGTTTAAATGAGTGCCTGACCAGTAACAGAGCACAGTTAATAACACAATGAAAAAGCAACTCTGCTGCCAATGGAGGGAGAGCTGATACTTCTGCAGAGAAGAATCAGGATGCAGAGACAGAAAGTACCCAAATGGAGAGGGAAGGAGGATGTATGGCTGCAATCAACGGCATGGGATTGTACACCAATCAGCTCATTCTAATCATGGGCCTGAGCAACCCCAATCTCCTCCCCCTTTCCCTTCATCCAACAAACCCCTGAGGAAAAACACAGTTTTAACTTCAAACTCCTATAAATCCACATATATGAAATCCCACACCACAAAGGCCCCCTCAAAGTATAAACTATAAGCTGCGATACACCAGATTTCACAACCTCCACTGCTGTTGCCATTTCAAGTGACTCTTACCTCATACTGACCTCTGAAACAAAGAAACTTACTCAATGTCTCCCCTCAATTACATATACTCACTACAGTTCTTTTCCTTGCATTATAACCTTTCAACCCTACCATCCCACACTCCTGTATATGCATATGTACATATAGGCACAAGGATTTTTGTATGTACAGGCTTCACGCTGGGAATCATATTGTTGTTTCTCTCACTGGACTTTGAAAAAGAGATTACCCTAATTGCTAAGCATTCAGTAAACAGGAGAATAGCTGAATAAGATAACAAAACTTGAAGTGGAAAATAAAAAGAGAAAATACTTATATAAAATCCCATTCAAATTCAGAAATTTACATTTCTCTACTTTTCAGACAAGATATCATATATTTACTTAAATAATATATGAAACAGGTGCACTAAACACAAGGTTTATTAAAACATTTTTATGTTTCAGATTTTTACAGAAAGATATAATACATGTTACAGTTTCAGAAAATGCATAGCAACTACCTGCATGTATTTTAATGAATGTTATAGTGTGAAAGAAAAGCCAAGGCAGAAAAACAGATGGGGAGATACAGGCACAGCACACACCAATTTCGGTCTGGTGCTAAGCTCTGCTGACTCTCAAGGTAGGCTAGGCTCACTCAGCACCCTCCACACAATGCCCACCAAGTCCAAAACAGCTGATCCCAACTGAACAGAGAAAGGAACAGGCCAGGAAAAGCTGCAACATGTTTCAGACTCAGATTAGTAAATCAACTGTACCAATTCAGCTGTTACGCAGTTACTGTACACTTTTTATAGCACAATCTGTCACCAAACAATTAAAACATAACTTCATGTCTGGACCAGAACAAGCAGCACAGTGTCTCAGACACTCTGTCTTCTCACTGCCTTGAAGTATTGGAGCCTTCCTCCTTTCCAATCCCATGTGCAAACTGGAGAGTCACATCCTGACCTGGCTTCACAGATAGATTCCTGGGGCCTGATACACCTGAAAAAAGCACAGACCTGGACAGACGTGGCTGGCAGTATCAGATCAAATCCAATACACTTACAGGTGTGATTTCCATAAAACAGTGCAAGAAGATTAATTCCCAAGGAAACATAAAGCAGAATGTGCCCTGTAGAGATGTTGACTGACACTCACACAAGGCATTTCGTCCCCAGCCAAACAGTTTAGAAGTCTAGTGCCACTCTAAAACCCTACAATACTAGTTTGTATTTCATCCATTCTTTTATGTGGTTATTCCCACAGGTTAACAAGATCTCCTTGGCAGCCTCATCAGTCACCTATTGATTCTGACAACTCCCCAAGTGGCTCTTTAACAAGACCAGACTCCAAGGCACCCTTCAATTTCTACCCTGTTTCAGGCTCTGATCTGGGCATGCAGTATTCATAACAGTTCAGAGCCTGAAGCTGCTGAACTTCAGCTCCTGCTGTTGTATGTTGTTCAGCAGATCAGTTAATTCAATGGATCATTACACTACTACATAGCGACTTTCCAAAGACTGCACAGATTAATTGCTCAGTGCCTTCCAGAGCACCTGCTAAAGCTCTTAAACTTAAAAATGAACTTTTGAGCCTCACATCTCGGCTGCTGACCCATTCAAGTAGCCCCACAGTAGTGATCACACTTCTTACACAGAGGTATGAATTGCTGTTACTTTTTCTTCACTTACAATTAGAGGCAGACAATAAAACAAGACTTGGATGCCACTACAGTAGGTGCTGCGCAAGCTGAGCAGAAGACAAGACATAAGGTAAACATAGGCAGAGAATGACGTGAACAGGAGAGAACTGCAAAAAACATTACACTGATGTACACAACTATGCTGTGCTCCTCCTTCCAGAAGGGAACTAGCACTGCTATTCAAAGGAGCAGTTCTGCCTCTGCCCGCACCCCCTGCTCACCCAACACCCTCCTCTGGCTGGGAGCACAACTTTTCAGCACCCAGACACAACAGGGAGCGGACCCTGCTTATTAAAACCATGCATGCCGACAGCAGAACACCTTGAAGTTCACCGTAGGAAGGCATGTTTGCACAGGTCAGCCTCAGGCAAGTCAGGTAGTTTTAGGCTGGAAAGTCAGGCAGATTGTGTATAAATGGGGTAAATCTAAAAATCTTAGAGGCTGTCAACCTAGCAAGGTATCCTTGACAGAAAAGTCTTGAAAAACAATGTGGCCACAAATGACACTTGGATCACAGTTCAGTGATGTACTTAATGGAGGAGAAGAAAAAGCCTACAGAGAGATTCAAAGGAGGCTTACACTGTCAGAAAGCAGGGCACAAGCATTATTTACCTCAACAGGTATTTGCAGTAAGTCTCAAGAAGGCTAAAGGGAAACTACTGGCAATGTTTTGTAGAGGAAAATATGGGACTCTGATCACTTAAGTGCTGTGGGCCAAGACACAGTGTGGTTATTCTTTATATTAATATATTTGCATTTTCATATGTGTGTGTACAGAGACAGTGCAGCATTCGGCACTTTAGAACCTGTTTTCAGAATCCTTTTTCTTTTTTTTAAACAATTTGCATTACAAAACATTCCAAAGACAGCTTCATTTCTGAAAGGCAGAAACTGCCCCCTGCGACACAGCCTATGTGCAAATGAGCACCCAGTGAATGAAGAAAGCCTTTAGTATCCTTTTGCAAATGTACTTCATGGCGGTTAGTGAGGACAATGGATTTGTTCTCATTTCTGAAGAATTAAAGATTAACTATACAAGGTGTACCATAACAGCCTGGGGCTCAAGGAAGTCGTTACAGGTAAGCCACAAAATTACCGAAAAACACAAATACAAGGATGAAACATGAGGAACAGTGAGGTGCATCTTGAGAAAGCATGCATGACTACCTTACCAAGGGCTCCTGTGGGGACTGAGCAGACGTTAAAGCTTTAGAGAAGCGCACCTTTTAGGTCCATAGGTTTAATCAGGTTACACAGAGCTGTCACGTACAGTATCAAAAAATTGCCATTAAAGTAATAACTTCTCACTGTACTGCTCTGCAGAGCAACAACAGATTACAGCCTTTCCCAGTTTGAACTCTGAATTCATAAAATTCAAATGGCTATTGGTTTCATATTAAAAATTAGAAGGCACCTTCACAAAGTGAGATAAGAATAGGGTAAAATTTACATATGTGCCCATAAAAGTTTACACTAAAACAAAATGCAACAAAACAAAAACGTTGCCATGTAAAACTGTCTTTGGGAAAAGCATCCTGGAGCACCCACATCTCACACTCACTTTGTTCAATCATATTTGGGGGGCTCAGGTCTATGAAGTTCATGACATCCCCATTTTGCTGGCTGGCAACAACAGGAAGTCTGGTTGTTGTAAATTAGCATTCAACATTGCAGAACTGAGCTGCTAAAGAAATTATTTGAAGACAGCTAAAGGCTACACACATTCATTTTTACATTTGACCACAGAAACCAAGCTCTAAATACTTGGCTGAAGACCACAGAGATCCCCTGGGTAACAACTAAAACGTAGCCATTTTAAAACCAGGTGAATTTTATGTTCCCTTGAAAAGATACTCCATGAAGACCAAGAAACGGATTCACTTTTGCAATGTTTCTTAACAGTATTCAGAATACAAAAGAGAAAGAATATGGACTTGGGGTTTTCATTGTGAGAGATGTTTATTTATTATTTTATGTCTGAAAGAGTAGGGAAATTCAGACTGAAAGAAATTCTGATAGCAGTTAAAAAAAAACAACCTAGAAACTAGCAAGGTCAAGTCTAACATTCAAGCCAAAAGAACCACTAATTTCACATTCCTCAACAGTTTATATAATCATCACCTCTCCCACAAAGGTAGATGCTCTAATTGCTTATTCCATCTTCTCCAAAGGGAAAGAAGTAAGTTTTCCACTACAGAGGAAGTTCACACTGGCATTAGCAACCCAACTAATGAAATGACTTAGCTGTTTAACGTATGGGAAAAAAAATAACAATGCCAGTCACTTTAAAAAACTAGCACCTAGGAGATTATTTATGCAAGTTTCCCAGTGTCTCTGGGAGACAAAAGGATGCACAGACCAAAGTTTGTTCTATTTGGCAGGTCATTTTAGCAAAGATTTGAAAAGAAAAATCATCAACATTTAATTTCAGAGAGAACATGCTGCAGGACAAAATTCATAAAATACAACAACGAAGATTTTGAAGAAACTACACCAAAACATTAGCTAGAACAGCACCACCTGTAGCAACGTACATGAGTGCATTACATTAAATTATACATCCCTGCATTTCAGCTCACCTTGTAAACTGTATGTAGCCTGATCTGATCCTGTTATCCACCTGACTATATTACAGATGCACTGCTCCTCCAATGAGCTTTGATCATTAAATATCCAGGTGTAACATTGTGCAGAAACTAGTGATTTCTGCTTGGCAATGTAACACAGTCTGAAAACACAAGTATTATCTTGCAAATCAAGAAAACACAGAGCAGCTCCCACTGGTTCTAATTCTACTTATAACAGGAATTTACTAAGGTCTTTGCTTCTGTTCACTTCTTTTCTGAATACACTTGTGAAACATGAAAATTCAACTTGGTTTTATGTTGATTTTTTAAATTATATTCTAGAGGAAAACTTTGTAAAATCTCTTTTGAGCAGGAAGAATATCTCAAGTGATCCTAACAATCTTCGATAATTCTTTTTCATAGATTAGATGAAAGATCAGTAACAATAAATGACGTCAAGATGGCAAATGTATCAGAAGTGGGCCACTCATTTTGTTCTACAAACTTTGGAAAGATATTACAGAACAGGAGAAGAGAGACAATGTGAAATTAACAGCCCATTTTCATCTTAAAATAAAATGTTAAGCATTGTTAGTCGTACATTTCTACTAAAAATTAAATAAGATATAAGATAGTCCTACCATATTAATAAAGGTCTGGACTGAAGAAAAAAGAAATGGTTACTATGTGTTATACTGAGTGTGTCCTGGTTTCAGTGGAGATAGAGGTGATTTTCTTTCTAGTAGCTGGTATAGGGCTGTGTTTAGATTTAGTATGAGAATAACGTTGATATCACACTCATGTTTTTGGTTGTTGCTGGGTAGTTGTAAGTGAAGGACTTCTGAGGTTCTCAGGCCCTGCTAGGTGCACAAGAAGTTGGGACAGCACAGGCAGGACAGCTGAGCTAGACTGGGCAGAGGGATGTTCCCTACCACACAACGTCATTCTCCAGATATAACTGGGGAAGCCAGCTGGGAAACCCACAAGGTTTTTTTCCATTCTCCTCATGCCCTTGAGGGGGAAAGGGTGAGCTAGTGGCTGCCCGATGCTTAGTTGCAGACTGAGGCAAAACCACCACACTGAGGCATATCATTAGCATCAACACCCTCAAGTTAAGCAGCCTTTATTTCCCTGCCCTGTAATTTGGCAATTACATTGACAAGAGGTCTGCATCTCTGGCAATCCCAAACATAGGTATTTCATCCTCTAGGAAACAGAAAGTTTTCAGAATAAATTAATACTAACTTATCTACTCCTTTTTCTCTTTCAATCTTATCTATACCCACACCTCTTGGTCTACATAAAGAATGACCATTTCAGCAGCTGATAGGTAGATAGATAGATAGGCAGGCTTTTCCTAGACATGGTCCTTCAATGCTTTAAACCTACTTCTTGTTGCATGCTTGCACAAATGAATGGTCACTAGATTTATTTTTCTTGAGTATTTTGCAATAAATCAAGAACACCAAAAAAGACAGGTGGTCTTTCTGTTCCAAAGATTAAGAGATTAAAATATAGTTTAAATCATTTTACAAAAGCAGGTCACCTCCACACACACACACACACACACCCCAAAAAAAGTCTCGGTAATCAAAAAGAGACAAATCATCTTATGACCTCAATCTTCCTTGAAATGTGCATGCTTGTATTACAGAGAAACACACGCTTGCATATTCGAGAAAGGCACCATGGATTTCTCAGAGCATAAAGTCTCCTAGCTGTGAATCATCACTTAACACAAGGATTCAAGGAAGAGTGTGAAGAAACTCACATATTTTCCAGTGACTAACCAAACTCTAGTTACCACAAACTTTCCCTTAACATTGTCCTCAAAGCACTCTGCATCTGATAAAGAATGAAATATCCATTATGGACCAGCTTCCTGGAGATTTACACCTTGTCACCTAATTGACCTACAAGCTTAAATACCATAACCCATTTGGGCCCTAATTTCTTCACATGCTTATAAATGTGTACACCACAAGACAAGGACATTTGGGAGGCCTTATTCGGTAGTATCAAAATGTACTCTCAGCCAGCAAACCCCAGCTGCCGGTCACACATGTCTCTTAGCAGAATACTGACAAGCACTACTCACTCTTGACCTCTCTTCCTTCCCCTCTGTCTTTCACTGCTGTCCAGTAGTTCCCTCCACCGCTATCTCAGCTGTGACAGTACAGTTATTTGTGGGCTATATGGCATCCTAGTAAAGAAAGAGTGCAGCAGAGTAGCTGACGTGGAGGTAGAAGTGACCCTCACATGCCACATATACAATGGATATACAACACACATCCATTGTGTGGCCAGCTTGTGACAGTTTAAAGTGGGGAGAAACAACACAGGATGTGTGTGACACATGGGCCACCATGCAGACCCATGCAGTTGTAAATGGTAAACTTAAAATACAAATACACTACAGAAACGCACTGAGTGAGACGCTGCAAGAAATCATGGTGATAAGTCACAGCCTCAGGTATCTAGTATGTATAAATTAGTTTCTGCAAGAAAAGAACCCATTATAAATTATATAAGCAAATCAATTCCTTTTGTACAAGGAAACTGAAGCTTCCTTCCTCGTGCGTTGGTAAAGCAACACATGGCTGTTGCTTGCTTGGCTGGTTGGTTTAGCTGTACTATAGTTACCCAGATCTGCAGTTCATAAATTGCAATCCCATGGAATATACAATGGTCAATAAAACCTAGGAGTAAATGATCCATAGCCACATCGTACTGGAACCCACTTGCACTAGGGTATCACTCGATGAAAACCACACTCTCTCACCACACACTTTCCCCTGCTACACAAAGTTGCCAAATGCCTTCCCTAGCACCAGGCAGCTTCTACGGCTGTGCTACAGCAAGGAAAAGTGGCAGGGAGAGACTGTGGTCCACCCCAGACTTCTAAGAGATTTCCTTATTCTTCCTGGCAATGGTATCTGACACCAGCTCAGAACTAGTGCCATGGGTATGAGACCCATCGCCCTGCAAAAATCACTGCTTTATTTCTGTGCTGTCTTCTACACCCAAAATTCCTCTCCATGTTCATATTACATTTTTACACTTACAGTGCTTTGCAATAGAACTCCCATACTTAAGCCAGCTGTATAGATGAAAGAAATAAAGCACAAAAACCCCACACCGCCTCAGAGTTAGAAAGCTGGTGTTATTATGCTTTTTATATAGTCAATGGCCAGAGAAAAAGACTCTAGCAGAGAGTAATTCAGAGCAGGAACTAAACTTTGCACTAGAGGAGCCTTTCATTCTCCCAGCTGACTTTCTGGGCAGACAGGTGAGACTAACCGTGCAAGTTACCTGCTTAATATTAGGCTGCGAAAATATCACCTCAAAGTTATTTCACACACAGTCAGAAAAACCATTCTTCTTTATAACCCTCAGTCCCCAAGACCCCATGCATTCTGCATCCGAGTCACTAACCTTTCACTGGGTCAGTGGGGCAGTACTTCTACAACACTCATCCAAGAAACAGTGTATTTCTCCTACTGAAATCAATGATGGGGCTCTACTGACACATGAGCTAGCGCACATACCAAGATATATAAAATATAAATGGGAAATAAAAAAACCACCAAAACAAAACCACAGTAGCTTCAAAGCATGGCTGATCTGATGAAGTATTAATACCACACTGCAACATCCAAAGCACAAGGTGGAGGAAGAAAAAGAAAATCCACAAAACTCAAGGGAAAAACATTTGCCATCAGAAGTTAAAGCAATCTTTTGTCACTGATGACCTAGGTAACTTAGGAACAGCGCTGAGATTCTGAGCCCCACAAGCAGTCCCATTGCCACCTACAAAACTTTAGGCTATCTTTAACAGTTTAAAGTGAGGACTACACAAAGCACAAGGAAATGCCATTAATAGGTAAGAGGCAGAAGAAAAAGCTCCGACATTTTGTAGCCAGTGTCTGCAAGTGTTTCCCTCAGATGATCTTAGACCTATAAGGGCATTTAAAATGTCTCTATGTATAGAACAATAGCAAGATGACTAAAGAAGCCCAAGCATGGGTGCACACGGTCACATGTAACTCAGACCTGCTTCCTTCAGCTATTTGCATAGCTCTCTGCAGGCCCACATAAGGAAGAACATGTTGTTGGTGTTCATTTTAATATACTAACGAAACCCTGCATGCCAAACATCTGTGATAAAAACATTTCTCAAAGGTGCATTGCTCCCTCCTATCCATTTCAGTTTGGACAAAGGGTTGTGCTGGACCCAGCTGATGTAGGAAAGGTATACATAAGGTCTTCAACAGTCTTCACAGGTGACTAAAAGGGCAGCAGCACTAAAAAATTTCCTGGTCTCCACTAAACCTGAAAAGCACTCCAGGATGGGCAGCTCCTCTCTTTCCATTGTGAATCTTTCCCCCTTCATCTAGAAGGAAACTTAGAGCTCACACAAAATGGAAAACACAGACAAAATTTATTTAGCTTTTCTCATTTATCAGTCTCTCATAACTTTGCGGGCTAAAAAGAAAGACACGACACAGTCACTTAATCTTTGGGCCTACAGAGCATTACATTTTACAAGAGCAGAATCACAGTAAACCCAAGAAACACAGGTTGTACAAGAGGATCAGAGACTCCTTACAATCAAGAGAAGCCTTCAAAAAGTCTGACTAGCTTGGTCAACCTCAACTGCTAGCTTGACCTCATGAAAATTGAAACACCATCTAAGAACTCATTTGACTTGAACAACTCTTGGCTGCACAGCTCTACAGGAAAGACAGACCGTTCATGCACCGGTTGTCATCACCATTAGGATGATTCAGGAAGGGTGTGAGCAGACACTAATGGGGCTGCTCCTTCTCTCTTGCAGGTGGGCTGGGAGGACAAGCACTAGTAGAAGAGCTGCTACATAATGCTTCTTCTCCAATCTAGTACTTAAAGAAGCTAAAAAAAGACCCTGTATTTAAAGAATTAAGATGCTGTGTAGCATCATTCTCAGCATTACAGTAACTTCCAATCTAAAAATAGAGTGACCAAAAACCTCAGTTGCCTATTCAAGTGAGGGGACCTACTTGATATGTATCAGCTTAAAATATGACCTTATAATCTACTGCTGAAATAACATATCCTTCCCTAAATGATAAAAACAACCTGAATTCTTTCATTTAGAGGAAAATTGCAGGGTTCTCTCTCAGTTCATGTTACAACATTCCAGTAGTGTATGGTGACAAGTTGTTCAGAAGGTCAATGTGGAATTCCTAGTTTCCAGACATTGTGTACTCTGAGACACACAGACAGACAGACAGACTGTTTAAACCAGATTTCTTATCCTTTCTATATCCTTACTTATTACCACACTGAAGGCCTGGGTCTAGAAAGAATTTTCTAAAGAAAGGTATCTCCATTTTACTTACTCATCCGGAGAAACACATCTGCACTGAGCAGGAAACAGCCATAATTTTAGCAACTCTTTTGCTCTATACTAAACAGAAATGCTGATGGGTTTTTAATAAGAGGGACACTTTCAAAAGTAATGCAATTTAAAATACAGAGAGCTGCCAATACCAAAGCTGCTGCAAATACAAAAGCTTCAAATACATAATTTTTCCACTTTTTCCCAGCTCTCAAGGAGAAATGAATCCTGAGTCCCAGTCAAAAGAAGCATTAGCAAAATTTAAATAAATAACTAAATAAATAAATAAAATGTTTCCTTCCTCTTCAGCAAAAACACTGTCAGCAAGTTAAAGCTGCAGTGACTTTCATTTCAAGATCAGATACAGCTCACGGTAAATTGTAACTGTTCGTATCATATTCTGAAACAATGCCTGCAAAATGTGTCTTGGTTTTGGGCAGATTAATTGTTTTTTAAGACAACAAAGCATTATTTTGCATATTTGTGCTCTAGAGTATGACATATTCTCAAGCCTAAAGTACCCATCACTATAAGGTCACTTAAGTGTTGTTCAACTTAAAAATGCTACAGTACTAAACTTTGGGAGGAAAGAAGCAGGTGGCCTTTGGGTAAATCACAGGTCTATAGCAACATTCCCTGTTCTAGTAATGATTTCCTGTGTAACTGGAAGCAAGTCATTACCCTGCTGGATTATCCAAAAGTTTAAGATTCAATTTATTATATTCACCTTATTTTAAGAACGTTAAAATGTACGCATAGAGCAAGCTATTTAATTATCAGGATGTATTACCACAAACACACACACCACCCCCAGGAAGCTATGATAAGACTACAAGTCAAGCACACCACAAGTTGACCCCAAGATCTGGAATGCACAGTCTGTACAGCTTTAAATTTGGCCCCTCTATGCAAATAGTTATGCTAAATCTTAACTACATGATCACATGTTGTTTTTGCCAGAGGACTCTAATGCCTCTTTCACCCACTAAGTAGTCATTTTCTATTTTGTTTTAAAATTATTGCTCTGCATGTAACCCCAGGCTTTATTTGCTGAGCATATTCAAGCCATGCTCTCATAACTGAATTATTCATCTCCTCTCACGACGTTTTTAGGGGGTTTTTGTACATTTCACTTCAGGATCTGAGCATATTAGAACCAGTAATATACTTATATTCACAGAATTGTAGGGAATCACAGAACTGTAGGTGCTCGAAGGGACCTCAAGAGATTATCAAGTCCAACCCCTGTTCACATGTGTCATTATAGGAAGAGAGAATTACCCTCATTTTCCACATGAGAAAGAAACTGGGGCACAGCAAGATTATGTTCCAGAATACCTGTTAGGTAGGGTGGCCAGACTTGTTTGCCTTTTCTCAGAACAGTGCATATGACCATATTTTCATCACCAATAATAAAAACATCCTCCAGACAACAAGTCTTTCATCACACCAGTGTGCACAAGGAGTGAAACAGGATCCAATGAAAATAGTAGCTCAGAGATTTAATACTTGTAACTAAGGAGCATGAAGGGAAGCAGAATGCATTTTTAACTTACTATGTATTTACTACCAAAAAAAAACAAACCTCAAACAAGCCACCAAACCAAAAAACCCCACCACCTCCTGAAAATCCACCAATCAACAGACTCCATTCTCCTCCTTTCCAGATTTTTCTCACATTAGTGCATACCCACATCCAGGCAGAGCACCAGGAGCGTGGCTGCTGCTTGTTGAACTCCTGGAGTAACTGCTACCAGGCACAGTTGCTCTGTATACGGGATAGCACTAAAACAGTACGATATGCACCTACTCAGTCTTCCAAGCTCTCCAACTCCAAACTCCAATTTCTTACTATAATTTTTTTTCCCAAATAGTTCCAGTTTCTCAACTCCAAGCTTCTCATGTTAGCTAAGGCTGACCAATATATGGTTCTGGCAATTTCAGGTAAACAATTCTACTCCATTATTGAAGAAAAACACCTGTGCAAAAGCATGTCCATAATAAATAAAAAAGTTTATCATATAGCCTAGGCAAGCACTGCAATTCTATTGTACTAACAGAAGCTGCACAAATCCCCAAAAATGCAGGCTGAACTTGGCTGACATCAGCCATGGAACTGAAGATTAGTCTCACTTGATTCCTCTTCATAGCATTTGCAGTCCTATGTAGGTTTACACTCCCTTTCTATTTCCCAACCTTGTAATAAATAGTGGGTTTAGTCACTTCGGATATGAACTAAAGAGACAGTATCAACTTAGAACTCTGAAACCATGTCTCACAACTCTCAGCTTCATCCTCCTAAGCCACTGATACTTTCCAACAATTGTCCTAAATAATTACTTTTATCCTGAAACAGCAAATTCCCTAAGAAAACAGAAATTTTAATTTGGTTCCCTTAGTTCTGGAGTATTTTTCTTTGTGGAGATAGAGGTAGCAGTACTAATTGTTTGAATTTACAAACCATCTTGATGTTTAATGGTGGAAAACAGTGGTCAGTACTCAATTCATACATAACACAAGCACCATTCTATTCAAAGACGAAAACTTTGAGAACAGGACTTAGGGTAAAAGTATGTTAATCATATTTAAGTAGTGTTAGATACCTAAATAACAAGCTGCAGAAGATCCTTCACCTATATTGCAACAATTCAGATTGTTATCCACAAGCTACTAAATTTTTTTTCAACCAAAAACTTCATTATGTTAACACATGCTCATTAAATCACTATTTGACAATTACATCAATTTATTACTAACTCGAAGTTCAGGTACACTTTGCAAATACTCACAGAAACCTTCAATCTTGTCAGCTGTCTTGCTCCATGCTACCTGCCTGGTTTCCATTATGACTTGAATAGTCCTCCTTTCCGGACTACTCTTCTTGAGACTGAATATTGTCATTACAGTTCCCAACTCCAAGGTTCTTTTGATCTGGCTTTTCTCATACTCCGGCAGCACTCCATAGTCTATACTCTTTCTGGGCATTTTTTTTTTTAATCAAACTTTTATGTTTTTCAGCGTCCTGAAAAGAGAAAGAAAGGGAGAAAATTCAGTATGTAGAACAACATTTTTATTTCCTTAATCATATTTGTGTAAGTCAAACCTACTCCTGCCCATTCAAATACAAGGCAGATAAGTGGCTGACATTAACAGCATCCTTGCCATTTTATCCTGAAAGAAAGCAGGATCAGTCTTGACAGAGTGTGGTACCACTGACATTTTGGTAGACACACTGCTCCAAATTCTATTAAAAATGAAGAGCTAGGTGGAGCAGCTACTGCACACAATGAATCGTGATCTAAATATCTCAGCAGGACCAATGTCTTTCTTCTAGTTGCACCATACTGCTAACTGCTACCTCAGCCTTATAACGCAGGAGTACACAGAGTTCCAGACCAAAATACAGGTCTATTTAACCCAAATACATAAAAAAAATCACATTAAGAGGCATAACTCCCTGTATGATTTTATGCATGCATATTTATGTCTAAATAAAACCAAAGAACACATCAGAAACAAGACAAAAAAATATGTTCAAACTAAAGCAGAACAATTTAAAAACCTCTTCTAAAGGAGCAATATTTGGTATCTATTGCTGTAGCATTTTCTGCCACATTTTCTATACCCTTTACTTACCAAAAAATAGTGTAATTAAAAAAAAAAAAAAGGGTAAATTCCAGGGAAGGGAAAGTTGCTGGGACAGTTACACAAGCCACTCCTGAAAAGTTAGCCAAAAAATGGCATCTAGTGCAATTATTAATAGAATCTTCTTCTGTAGTATCTAGCAGGTTTTCTGTAGGACATATATCACTTATAAGTTATGCATGGCCATCAAATGTAAATGTAGGTATAATACACCACATACTCTGTCCAAATGCACTTTCTTTTACCAAAACATCACCTTATAACACTAAAAAGTAAGAATGCACCTCTGAAGTCCTCAAAAAGCAATACTACTTTTTCCCCAGAAAATGGCAACTGTTACTGGTAGGACCAAAGCAAGATGGACTTCTTTAAACAAAGTTCAAACTCTTGACTATATTTATTTTAGTTGACAATTTCATGAGTCTCCTAAGATGTGCACTTTGAAATTCCCAGATTCCTTTCAAGCATCAGATCTGGTTTTATGTATACTACACAGACAGAGATACTATTAAACCTTTGCTCATGGAGATGTTGTCTAACTGACATAGAGCCAGAAGTAGCTCCTATCAGAAATCACCATTCCTAGACGAATTTCTTTACTGTTTTAGAGTATTTGTAGAATTATGTTCCATAAAAACCTCATGAGCTTTACATGAACTGGAAGTTAAATCTTTCATTCTTGAAAGTGAGGATAATTTAATTTCCACTACTGCAAAAAAATCTGGAAAACCATTTTGTTGTAAGTATTGTCAATTTAGTTATCACCACATGAAAAAGAGATACTTGCAACAGATTTGAACCATACTCAAAATCTTTCTACTCTTCCAGGCTATTTTTTTTTCCATATTCCCCATGTTATCTTCATGTAACAAAACTGCTGTCCCCACAGCGAACTGCAGCTGGTTTGCTCTTCTTGCCCTGTATTACTAAAGAAACATCAATTTGCTGCCTGAAGAGAACTCTTGAGATCTGAGAAGCCTCAAGGGCTCTGCAACCAGTGTTGCTGTCCTCTTGATATTACATCAGGAGGAACGAAGAAGTGCTGGTGATTGAAACCTAGCAATCCTGTGACAAGATATTTTAACACATGAAATAATGACATCAGCTCACATGAACTCTTACACTCTGGCTTAAAACCTGGTATAGGTCACTTAACTCTTTCTGAGAGCCGTAAAGCAAATAAGGGGAAAATACGAGTAAATTCAAATACTGAAACAAACATTGGCTATGTCTAAAAAGTCTCCATTCATGGACTTTTAAAATGCCTGTGGTTTTCCTATATGGTCTGCTTTTCCTTACTCACATGTCAGACAGCAGGTATTCCCACACACACACTTGGGACACATCTTGGCACAAAACAGCCAAGAGAGAGACCGGGACACAGCAGCTGTCGTAACTATTAGCAAGTTGCTGTCCTCTGGTCTCCCACACAGCACTGCAGAAAGAAGCTAATTACGAGCCTGATTACTCCTCAGCGGGATTATTTACAAACAGGATGCCCTGGAACCTGCTCTTTCATCCATGAACAAAGAAACAAATGTATCATTTTCACATAAGCAGCAGGAGCTGCTGCCATAAATCCCAACCATCCGGCTTAACTACATCCCTGACCAGGACAGGTTTAAAGAATCTCTGTACAGATGCAGCATTGGCTCTGGCTCTCTTCCTCTCTCCTCAGTCCTCTACTCTCCATCAGAAGCAGTTTCAGTTTTCGTGTTGATAGCTAATTCGACCATGGCACTTCTCGCTTCCCCTTCCAACCCTCCTCCCCCTCACCCCATGCCACTATCTCCTGACCCGCACTTCACTGAACAGCGCTCTTTTCTGCTTGTTCTCATTAATACCACAGAACTGTCTTTCAACATCATGTCACTAACTGCTGTCAGTGCAATGTCTGACTTTGAAGCTGTCCGGTGCAATGTTTCCAGTCCCTTTTTAAATTCTACCACTTCANTTTTTTTTTTTTTTTGGTAAGCTAGCAGAGAAGCAAACAGTCTCTTCTTACTTGTGGGGTGGCCTCTTCTACATTGCCCACAGTAAACCTGAAGTGCTCTACAGCAGGAGCGATGTCCCACTCCATGTTTTGCAAAGCATTATACAGGTTATTTCATGTTTGATATCCGTAAGCTTGTTATTGTAATAAGAAAAATGGAGTACCCTTTCCTTGTAATCCTTAAAAATACACATATATACCCCAATACTAGAACTGAGAGGGAGCGAACAACTTTAAGGGTAGTCGGGAACAGCAGATTTTAGCCAGAATGGAAGCAATCCTTTTGGACTCCCTGGAACTAATCAGATAAGTGTTTAAATCATCACGGACTGGCATTAACAAAGCAGCCATAGTCATCATGCCTTCTACAAAGATTTTCATAACCAGAAATGACAGGAGGGGAAAATAAAAATATAAAATCTTTGTACAGTGTCTGTTTTTCTGACCAAAAAATGAAATTCTGTCTTTTTGCTCTTTTAATTAAGAATTGCAATAAAACGAACATGCCCTGATTTCGTCAAAGGTTTAGCCATTTTATTAACACTTTGTTGCAATAATATAAACCTCAACTTTTAAATGAGCATAGTTTTACACGAGACTACAACAAAGAACACGTCTGTTCTACCTTTTACAGTCCAAGGTCTAGCTGTAAAATAGAACACGACTTACAACAGCATGAAAAGGAGTATCTGAATATAGCTATTTAATAAGGCAATGCAGGAGGGGTTTTGAGAGATTAGTCGCTTAGTACAAAGGAACTGCCTCTCAGAGGTGGCTTCTTAAACAGTTTCCGCTGAATATAATTTACTGGACTTCCCCTTTTAAAGCAGCTCTTTCTTCCAAAACCAGCGTGAAGCGTGTTTTAGTCTAACTTATATCCTAAATCATAAGCCGAGTTTTTAACGTACTATGAAAAATACTGTAGATGATGTTATCTACTTATCAGAAAAGGTGGAAAGAATATTGTAACATTTGATCAATCTAACTTCTATAGTGTTTTGGCTACCTGCTAAACCTCTAGTTTAAGAATAATGCCACAGAGAGCTTCCTAACAGTAAAACATGTTAGACCGCCGCAAAAAAATAATGGAAGACCTTGATATTAGACCTAACCTTTTCAATATTAAGAGTCTTCTTACACTCACCCACAGGTACCCCTCGGCCTTCTTACACCCATCACTGCACAATTTTTTGAATCAATATTTCTATCCATTCACTCATCAAAACTCCATAATGACACCCAACATCCCATTATCTGGATAGCTCTAAACCAGTGAGCTCAAGACATCTTTATCTGCAACAGAAACATTACCGCTCTTCTACCAAAGAATTACTAAAGCCTAAAATAGAAAGGCCCTTGCATGTTTCAACAAGTGAGCTAAAAGATATCATAAGCTTTAGTTTAGACACGGACACCAAGACATGACTCTCTCCCTTTGATTGTAGGAACTATAGGAGCAAAACTTTGATGGTGCCCTGTACCACATGCTCAATGGGGACCATTTGTTACTGCTTGTGAAAGAGTAGTTTCTATACTGTTTTTTATTGAAAAGCTTGACTAATTTGGACAAAAGAAAAAAATCAAAAAGACTCACTGCAAGTAACCAAGTGAAAACAAACAATAAAACCCTATTCAGTCTGTCCAAAAACCTGTATAATGAGTTTTACATCATTACTGCACTTCAGTTTCAGAAACAAACCCTTCTTATCTAAAGATCAGTCTACAACTCTTAACTCTGTGATAAAACAAAGAAAGAAAAGAAAAACTGTTGTGAAGGCAAACTATAAATGCACAGGCTAACAAAGAACATCCCAGTGAAGCACTGCTGAAGCCTGTACTCTGTTATAATTTCACCCATATGACACAGCAGGTGCTTTCCAGGCACACACGGTCAAACAAGAAGTGCAATCCGAAGTTTGACTCCAGTCAGTTTCTAAGCTTTCCCGCGAGCTCTGGGCAACTGGAACGTGGCACCCTCTACCTCAGCTCTGCCTTCCGGTGCACTTCAGACATCACTTCAGCCCAGCAGGCACTGCCTCAGCACAGCCAGTACAGATACCCGTCAGCAACACCAGCTCAGTACCACAGTGCTAATAATTAATAACAGTCAACACCATGGCTCTTTGCGTGGAGCTTTCCAATGCAGCCGCTGCCCTCGGGGTCCTGTGACCTGGTGAAAACCAGGTGAAGAGAACGTCAGCAGCACGGCTGCCCACCTGCCACGGCCCTGGGCCCAGGCCGGGGCCCTCACGCCCGGGCAGAGCCCTGCACGTTACGGGGCAGCTGTCAGGCACAGGCCGACGCTCCGAAGGTTTCCTTCCTTCTTCGACAGGGTGGCCTGCGAGGAGACCGGCCAGCCTGTAACAAGGTGCGGGGTCGCAGGGTGGCCTCAGGCACCCCCGGCTGCCTTGTCCCCGCCAGGCCAGTTGCCCTCCGCCCCAGGGCACGGCCCGTCCTCAGTCCAGCTCGACGGCTGCCGGCCCTCTCGGCAAGTCCCTCACGCCGTCCGTCCTCTCCTCCCTTCCGCTCCCCTCCCCTCGCGTCCCCGCCAGGTCAGACCCTCGCAGGACACAGCTGCTCCGTCCCAGTCCCGCGGCACCTGCTGCCGGCTGGGGCCCGATCAGAGCCGATGAGCCGGCCCTACGGCCGCCCCTCACCGCCGCGCCTGGCGTCCCGCCACCGAACCACCCCGCGCCCCCGGGA
>VZTU01020757.1:1157-24497 GCA_013400835.1 Zapornia atra | reverse complement strand
AAAACTTCAATTACTGTTTAGGGAACAGAAAGCTATATGCTGTTAGGAAATTGCTTATAGACTGCGAATAACAGAGTGGTAACCACCTCAGGAATAGCCAAGGAGGCAAATGTCAGCTATATTACTTAAAGTTTGCAGCAGAGTTAAAATAATTTTCAGTTGCAATTAATCTTGTCTAGCTTTTGAATTGCCTGCATTTGTCTTGAATACTTGATTGAGGATTGTTTATATATTCAGAAACAGTCTGAACAGCACCTGAGAGGATTACAGCTGCGTTTAGTGTCTTTCTCTCAAAACCTCCTACAAAGTCCATTAAGTATATGGAATATCTGAGAAACCACAAGTCAATTCACAGAAGAGTTTATAGAGAAGTTGACAGTGGGCTATTTTTAAACATAATCATTTTCTTCTCAAATAAAATGTTCAGCTCCTTTTCATGTATTAATTTTAGAAGCATGTTGCATAGCTGCTTTTACAGTCATTACTTCTCAAACTCCCTTAATTCAGTCTTGCATGGTTTCCTACCAGTGTTAATTATTTTCCAATTTTTTTCTCCATTATTCTTAAGTTCTAAATTCTGTCCTATTACCTCCACAATTCTCCTTTTGTGTTGGCTGCCCATGGATTAAACTTCTGTTATTAAAAATTCGGGTTTAACCAAAGATCTATTTGTCTCTTCCTGGTTCTTTCTCCTTTCATCAGAATGAGCTGATAAGGGTCTGTAGCCCAGTGTGATCATAGTATGATCCATCAATAATTGCTGCCTAGCTTTCTGTTGTTCGTTCCCTCAGCATCATTTAGGATATGTGTTTACTTTGCCTTTTACTATATAGTGGGCTACTCAGTCTGACTTTTAAGAGGGTGATCATTGTAGCCTCTCCTGGTCCCTGTTTTAAACCTATGCAGACCTCTGATTCCTCTACTATTGCATTCTTCATTTTAATTCTCCTAGTAATGTTCCATTGAGCCTGTCACTGCTAGGCCTCAAGAAATGGTGTTGTATAAATGTAGAAAGAACAACAGATTCACCCACTACTGTGGCTCATCTATTGAAATTTGGACATTTTACAGTCTGCAAAATACCAGCCCATGCAGCTGAGGGACAAGAAATCAGAGTCTGTTAAACCATCGTGATTGAAATGGGAAATAACAATCCTTTTTTATTAAGAAAACCACAGACATCTTTTATTCCTTCTGTCCTTTGCATCCTTCCAGTGATACAAGCACTGGTATATTTTTATCACAGTATAACTTTCCCATGTTCTTTCAGTCAGTGTGTACATCATAAATGAAGATCTAAGCAAAGAAATTTGAAGTACTGGGCAGAGATGGTATTTTTGAGCAAAGCCTTTATAACAGCACGGTTAGGATGAGAGACCTCTGAAATCCTCCTGCAGTTCCTTAAACAAATCACCTGCTTTTTTAACCTTCATCTTCTCAGAAGCTGAGTATTTCTCTTCTCCCCAACCTCATCTTCCATAATAGTTTGGTTAGTGTTGATTAATCTTACTTAGATTTTGATAAACTCGTTAAAATCAGAGGTAAATATTCATCTCATAAATCAGTGGTACCTTGAATACTCTGTAATCCAGGTTATATAATAAGCAGTTGTAGGATTACATTTTATTACACCAAACAGTAAAAACAGTTATGTCTTTCTGTAAAGTAGAGTTTGCAGACCTTATTTTCTGCTATCAACACATTGTCTATTTTTAGGAAAGAAAACCGTGACCCCTTCCCATTCCATTCTGTCACTGAATACTGAATTCTGTTCTGAATACTGAAAAAATGCAAATAAAATCACTGGTCTCTCAGGTATAAAAAGCTTTTGGGCAAACCCTCAAGTGAGGTAAATCAGTGCATCCTCTTTGAAGCCAGTAGAGCTGCCCTGCTTTATGTCAGTTAAAGTTGTGATCCAGTAGATTAGTTGCTCTCTTTGAGGTTAAAGCTTCATGGAGTCTGGACTTTCTCTCCGTTTATCTAACTCTCAAAAGAGTTACAAAACCTCATTCTGAGGCTTTACAGTTACCTGCACTGAAGCACCAGCTTCAGGTAGGGATCAACTTCTCTACCCCTTTCAGTTTGTTCCTAAGAAAAGGTAATTATCTCCATAATACTTATTTCACACTTGGTAGGCCAGTAGGAGTTTTCAGAGTGTCCCTTCACTATAATTAACAATACTTTTTTTCCTTTTCCTCCAGAGAGTGCTTCCTACGGACACACAGACAATAAGTCTCATCTAAGGTTCAGTGAAAATATTTGAGTAGATTCTGCCAAGAAACTAGTATTTCAAGATATTTTGAACATAAAAGCCATTCCAGTGAAAACTGACCCCACAATAGGACAGAGAGCTATTTTTAAAATTGCTCCAGGCTTTGCAGCTGGGGTTTTATTTGGTTTTTGTGGGGTTTTATTATTATTCCTTGACATTTTCAAGATAAGTCCTGTGCATGGGCGTTCTACCCAACAATCCTGCAGAAGTCAATATATCCAGATACTTCTTTAACAGCATAGCTATTAAGCATAGCTTTTATCCATGCCTATCATTATTCCACAATAACAGATAATATCTGTCTTTGTATCGGGTTCTGTTGGTAAAATGCCAACAAAGAATCTCAAGTTGCAGAAGTGATATGGTTGTTGCCAAGATTGAAAACAGCAGAGATGTGATAGAATTGTAGTGCTTGTGTACTGCAAAACCCAATTTTTTCTAACTGCCCCTATGTATCTTGCCTTGCCTAGGTTCTGAAATTGCGTAATGTAAAAATATTTACAAAGTTTCCAGAATTATTCTTAATTGAGTTTAACATCTAAACCATCCAGTCCTACTTAATTTTTCTTGGCTTCCTTCTCTTTTTCCATCTTGTGCTCTCCAAGGTGGGTCAGTATTATTAGCTTCACCTTTTTAGACCCTGCAACTGAATTCAGAAGGCAAAATTATGTTCTCCCTGCTCCTAAAATTAGTAACAAAATTCACTTGTATTTCACTGGGAGCAGGACTTGCCCTGAGACAGCTACACTTCTGAACAGGGATTTGATGAATCAGACATAGACTAAAGGTTTGTATCCAGTGGTCTAGTTTTCAGCCATTCACTTTAATCAGAAATCATAATTGAGATCAAAAAAACTACCTTTGTGACTCATTTTTCCATCTAGGTACTTCTTTAACCCACTGTTGCTATAATTTGTAAGCGCTTCCCAAGGTTTTAAAAATAGAAAGAACAAAATGCTCTCCTGCTTTCTTACTCCCTGCTTCACTTTCCAAACCCTGTGAAAAATAGCTTAGAGAGGTTTACTTCACCTCCCTTATTTGCTTCTTTGCATATGTGAAGAATTTGCAGGGGGAAAGGCACCCTGTGGAAATGGGTCCTGCGGCAGCATCAGGCCCACATTCAGTAGCCCTAGATCCCTCTTTGGGAGAGTGTACACTCTGTTACTCTAACCTCTCCCACTGGTGGCACAGTTCTTGTGGGCAAATAGTTTTGCCATACAGTTATGGCAGAAGCTGAGTAATGGTGCCTCCCTATTTGATGTATGCTGTAAATTGTCTGGGCTTCAGCTTGCATGGCTTCTGCTTTGTCAGTTTTGGATTGGGTTTAAATTCAGAAGGAAGAGTAATTGAGCTCTAGGAGACTTACAGGAGGGACCCTCTCATAAACCAGCAGCCTGCAAAGAGCCCTGTAGCACTGGTGAATGAGAAAGCATTTGAGCAGTGTCAGAGCATCTGCTTTTCTTAAAAGCTTCTAAGAAGCTGGGAAAAAATTCCCAAGTTTCAACAGTGGCAAAAGGGGCCCGTTTGAAATACATTGTTTGAAGACATTGGTTTTCAGTAATGTTGGTACCCTGCCATCATTTGATGCAAATCAGTATGTTGGGACGTGTTTTGCTACGTGTCTTTCCATTTGTCTTCTCTTCTTGCTATTTCTTTTGCTTCTAAATGGAGGTGTCACGTAAGAGGAAGGAGGAATGGCAGGTCTCCAGTGCAGGGCTGAGTTAAATACACTTTGCATTCACTTGGATCCTCTCCTGCCTCTTAGGCAGTTTCTGTTTGGTGCTCGGATGTTCTGTAGTCTTTTGTACGGGCGGAAATTAGGGTTGTGGTTTTCAGAGCTGTCTTTGCAGACTGCCTTCAAGGACAGTTTTTAGTGTACATATTCTGACTCGGTGAATGGAAACTGTTGAAAATGTTTCTATGTCCTCTTGTTGTGAATGGTCTTTATGTCTAGTAAGATATGTTCTTACCAGCAGGGCCTCTACTCTGCAATTCATTTGCTTTGGTCAACCCCACCAACTTCTTGGTGGCTTAATCTTCATAGTAGGCTGATCCAGTTTTATTTTCTAAAGAAACAGAAAGCAAGGGAAATACACTTGAAAAGGTGATGGCACTAAATGCTGTTATAAAGTCATAGTATTGCATCTGTGTTAAAGACCTTGCCTCCTGTGTGCCTTCATTGCAAGTTGCAAATGGGTGAAATTATAGTTTTTGCACCCAGACAGAAGGATGTCTAGGAATCTATTTCCATGGACTGTTTAAAAAAACTGGCCAGACCATATGTTTATGGAAAACTAACAGAAAGGCACTCCTGAGTGTGTTTGAAACTTCAGGGCAAATTGGACTTGAAGGTGCAAGTCTTCTGAAAGAGAAACACAGCTGGGAAAACCCACTTGTCTTTCCGTCCTCCCCCAACATGTGTTTTGTTCATGGAAACGTTTTCAGTAGCAAAAATTATTTTTGTTTGAAAAAGAAAAATCACCCAGGGGTTTGTAGTCTGGTTACCAGCTTAAACTAGGAAGGACAAAAGTGTTTGCACTAATAAAAAGATATCTTTGGTCCTTACTCAATTCAAGTCTGGTTTTTTAATAGCCCTTCAGGGGAGTAGTGGCAACAGTTACACAACTGCTGCCCTGGGGGAGTTAATTTTTTCTTTTGGCATCTCCTGTGTTAAGTGGAGAAGAGCTGTTTGGGGCTAGAAGAATGATATATATCTGCAGGGGGGGAGGGAGCAGTGAGGGTGGGGGAGCACTTTAAATGAATTATTTAATGAGAGCCCTTTCCAGAAGGCATCTGTGGTATTCCTCTGCAAAAGGAAGAATAAGTACTCAGCACCATATATGGTGACACTTTTATGTTTTTTAATATAAACATGTGCAGGCTGGAGCAATCCATGTAGATGGGTTTTGCTGATTGGTTCGGCCAGGGGGGAGGGAAGGAAATGAGACCCTGCTTTTAATATCTTAACATTAGAAAACTTAAGAGTCTGGCTTTGAATAAATAAACAGTAGGCAGAGTTGGAAAGATTTTCAACTTTGCAAAATAGCCCCTTCCTCTGCCTTGATTTTCCAGCTTTTGTATTTGTTTTCCTTTAGTGTGTTTGTTTGCAGCTGTTTCTTTCTGTAAGTTGCTTTGATTTTTGTTCAGGGAGTACGTTGTCCCCAGTGTAGACAGCAACAGATCACTGAAAGCTATTTGAGATACCTTGTCTCTAAATATAAGGGGACCAAATGCACTCAGTCAACCACCACAGTGCTGGGCATAGGAAAGGAGGATGCCACACTGGGTTTGAGCTGCTTTAGTACAACACACAATCACTTAGCTCAGCAAAGTTACAGTTTTGGAGGGAGAAACCTCTGCTTTTCTGATTTCACTTAAATATTTCAGGAACCAAGTTGGAGAATGCAGCTGCCAGGTGTCTCTGATGCTGCGGGAGAGTTCAGCTTCCAGAGCAGAAATGCTCAGAGAGTGAGTATTTTTCCCAGGGACTTGCATGGGTGGGTTCTATTTTTTGCTCCGTTAATTCCCTGCCCTTACAGACCCAGGCTGGCTGCTGTTCAACCTAATCCCCAAATGTGACCCAACAAATTGTTTTCATCATACAGGCTAAGCACATTGTACCAAGCCAGACTAGAGAAGATCTTTTTTGTTTGTGCCCTTATATGGCTCCTGAAGTCATCATTGATGCAATAAACTAATGGAGTGTGCTCCTCTAATCAACCTCCCCTTCTATAAACACATTTTGTTCCTGCTCTGAGATTGTTCCCTGACATTTTTAAACCAGCCCCTTTCCTGGCTCTCTCTTTCTTTTCTTTTTCGGATCCTAGTGGGAGGGAATCAGCCAGCTCTGGAGAGCGAAGAGATGGTGGAGATCATGGTAAACTAATATTTGGTAGAACAAGTGGTTTCAAAAAGAACAGCAGTGAAACCAGACCAGCTGAGGAAGAGCAGGAAGACGTCCGAGGTGTGTTGAAGAGGCGAGTAGAAACTCGGGAACACACAGAGGAGAGCCTGAGGCAGCAGGAAGCTGAGCAACTTGATTTCCGTGATATTTTAGGCAAGAAAGTCAGCACCAAAAGTTTTTCTGAGGAGGAACTGAAAGAAATCCCAGCCGAGCAAATGGACTTCCGAGCAAACCTGCAGCGGCAGGTCAAACCCAAGACCTTGTCGGAGGAGGAGAGGAAAGTTCATGCTCCTCAGCAGGTGGACTTCCGTTCTGTGCTGGCCAAGAAAGGCACCCCAAAAACCCCATTGCCAGAGAAGGTGCCACCTCCTAAACCAGCTGTTACTGATTTCAGATCTGTGCTGGGCTCAAAGAAAAAGCCACCTGCAGAGAATGGCAGTGCTAGCACCCCAACACCAAATGCCCGCGCCAATTCTGAAGCCCAGAATGCGACCCCCAATTCTCAAGCCCCCGTTGCCAAACCAGCCGTGAAAAAGGAAGAGAAAAACGACAGAAACTGTGAACATGGGTGTGCAGTGGTGGATGGTGGAATAATTGGGAAAAAACCTGAAAACAAAGCAACAGCAAGCAAGCCTCCAGCGAGCAAAGGAACAGCACCATCCTTTACAGAGAAGCTCCAGGATGCTCAAGTGGTAGATGGTGAAAAATTGGTCTTACAATGTCGGATTTCCTCTGATCCCCCTGCAGCTGTCACCTGGACTCTAGACAGCAAAGCCATCAAATCATCAAAGTCCATTGTCATCTCCCAAGAAGGTAAATTAATTGAATTACAAGCCAGCTGGATGGCACACTGTTATATCCGGCTCTTGATTAATAATATTTAGTTCATTAAAGGTAATGCAATACTTTATTGAAGTCCTGTGCCAGTAACTGTTTCCAGATGCAACTTTCTTGTTATTTCAGTGGAGTACACAAGGAACAGCATTGTTTGACATTTCTTGCAGATTCTCCTGTAACAGCCTGCAGATGTAATTTTTATAAAGTTGAACTTTTTGCATTTTAAAATGCTGTTTACATTGCTAACACTGTTTAAGGAGCTGGTACATGATGTTTATTTAAGCTGAACTTTAAAGATTTAGAACATTGAAAACAGAATATTATTATTGCTGGTTCACAAATTATAATTTAATTCCTCTGTATGTTTAATATTTCAGGCTTTTTATTGCAATAAGAAACACAGAACCAAAGAGGGATTCTGTTACAGAAATTACTTCAAGTTACATAGTTAAGATCAGAGTTGACAGTTCCAGTGTGTTTAATGCTCCACCACAGATGCTTCTGTTGCCTTTACAAACACCGAAATATTTGAACCCTGCTTATCTGTCGACTCTTAACTAATTTCAAAACAGTGCAGAGTTTGGTGTAAGTCCTCAGAGAGAACACTTACTGTTGTTAAGTGGAGCAATTTCTTTATATTCCACATTCTGGGTTTCAAACTCTGCTAGACTGGTTTGGTATGAAAGTTATTCTTGTGTCTAGATAAAATATATTTTCCTTGGGACAAAATTAGAGGGGATAGCTGATAATGCAAAAAGAAGTATTCTTTTTTTTTATGTAAAACTCTCAGGATATTATATAGAGAATGACACTGTAATGTCTGCTTGCTGTAGTAAAGAAGTTCATGTTCACAGTTAGATTCACAATTAAGGGCACAATCCCCTGTGTCAAGCTATAGTTCATGACATGGCTCTGTGCTCTTAACTATGAATCTGTCTTTGTTTAATCCAGACTATTTTCAGTGTTAGTAACTGACAAAAAAACCAATATTCACAATAGTTCAGCACAACCAGTGAATCTCTGTGTAGTGTGCCAAGCACTGAAATGTGAGGATGCAGTCAGAAACAACTTTGCCTCCAGATAGGGCAGGGGGGGAAAGGTGCCCAAGTACTACATTAAGGGGATACCAAAGTGATTAGGTGAAAAGAGGGAAGTGGTAGCAGGTGCACTGTGTCTGGCATGTGTCTCAAGTAGCATAAAATTTTTATTTATGAGTACGTGATGATTTTCACCAGAGGGGACTGTTTAGAATTGGGGTCATACACATGAGAAAAAATTGACTGAAGGAAATGCCATCCTTGTAAAAAAGACTGACAGAGTCAGGAAGATAGAAAGCTGCAAATTAACCAGCCTTCCACTGGAAGCAAGATTTCAGGGGTTTTCTTGCAGTTGCTCAAATGAAAAGAAGTTTTGCATTTCAGAGTTTCATGTCTCCTACTAAAGTGCAATAGATAGCATCTCTGAATCAAAGCTTCTGAGCTACAGTAGAGCCTCCTAAAGTCCCAGAGCTTTAGTGTTGTAGTGCTGCAGAAAGATTTTTCTTGACTGAAATAATCTGAGTAATTGATGGTTACAACCCCCAACTCGTATTCACTTTGTAAAGTGGTACTGTGGAGCTGAAAGTCCAGTGTAGTTGTGTTTACAGTGAAGTCCTCCTCATGTACAGAAATGCTCTACCACCTGCCTGAGCAGGGCATGTGACTTACCCCATCCAGTTTGCCTGGCCTGGGTCACACTCTTGGTCATAACACTTGTTTTGTCAGGATGTCACACTTTAGTGTTGCTTTCCACCAGGGCAAAGAACAAAAATCACCCCTGGATAAGGAATCCCTGGATAAGGAATCCACTATTTCAGCACAACTTGTCGAAAGGAAAGAAGAGACTGTCCTTGTGTTTGAGTTGTGCCTGTGTTATTCCACTAGTATCATGCTTCAGTAGTCAATATTATTGCTACTTTAAAGTTATGTTTTCTTTTACATGGGTTTGCAGAGGATCTTAGAAAGAAATATTACATGGGGAAGTAATTGCTACAGTTTTCTCCTTTCATGGACAGAAATGGAATGAGGATTAGAACTACATTTTTTTTTCAAACCTACTTTTTTTTTTAAACCCTCTGGTATGCTGAAGGGATATATTGCATGATGGTCAACTTAGGTTTTTTCCTGACAGTACCTGCTAGCTTTGGTGTGGAGAACAATGTGTTGCTGCTCTCCCACTGTGAGATGCTTTCATGCCAGCTGTTAAGTAATTAACTAGGTGTGCATGTTACTTAAAGTAAGTTCCAGTTTTCTTAGAGTTTGATTTTTCTCTTTTCCTTTAATTAGGAACATGTGACTAGTTGAAGGAACCAAGGGTAGAGAAGGAATAGTTAGACATATAGACTACAATTAAGAAATAACAAAATCAGGATTAATATTGGGAAATACTGTTCAGTAGGGAATCTGTATGGATTAGTCTCATATAAGGTGTTTGGAGCAGAAGGAGCAACAATAAGACTGGATGCAGTACTCAACAGCCCAATGCCAAAATCCCAGATTCCCTGTTTTGCCCTAGGTGAAAAGGAGTCTTTGTCACTCCTGCAGGTGTCATGTCCTTCACAACAGTGCCTTTGACCAACTGGAGCAGCATTTAATGTGATCTGGAGATAATCCTCTAGAGTCATCCTCAGCTGAAAGAGGGTTGAGTCAGTGAGGAAGGAGAGCAATTCAGAGCGACCGGACCTAGCTCACATTAATGGGCTTAGAGCTTCCAAAGGCACTTTTTTATTTCTTTCGTATGACCTCCAGTATGCTCCTCTTGTGTTCAGCAGCAAAATCCACTATGGAGGTGGATAGACTAGGTCTATTCTTAGCTAGTTCACCAACTGGTTTCGTCCTGCCGTGACGTTTGGTGGTGAACACTGGTTCTCACATATGGAAAATTTCCAGAGGCATGTCACAGAAGATACTGGATACAAGAAAATCCTCTAGATAGAACAAGATGTGTCTATCTGCTTCTTATACTGCAAGCCCATCTTAGTTAGTATGGACCGCTGGCCCACAAAGTGTTCAGTGTAAGTAACACATGAATCTGCAGACTGCCATGCATTTGTCATTTGGAAATGAAATGAACCCTCTCTGCCATTGCCAGAAAGCAGAAAGAGAGAGCAGTTTGCTGATCTCCTGGTGCCAAATACATTGAGAAGATAAATACATACAATCTGGTTTCAGGAACATGTCCACCTGATAAAACAAGTGGTGTATTTGGCCAGGAAGGGCAAACTTAAATGCATACTTGTGTGTCACAAGTTCACAAACCAAATAATTCCTTAATGTAGTCACTCACTAAAAGTAACTCCTTGGCATGTTTGTCCTGGCTGATAGTAAGGCCCTTTATCTGTTAGGAACAACTCTATTCACACGTCTCCCCTGTGTTTGAAGAGGCTAACACTACACTTGCTGCCTCTCCAAGGCTGTTTACGAATAAGCATACCAGAGAAGGGGGGATGTTAGCCCCACTGCTGTGCCATTAGAGAAGCCCAAATTCATACAACAGGACCAGAATACTCACTAATTGGCTAAGATCTTTGGCAAAGGAAAAACTAAATCCTGCTGCAAAAAAGACCTTCATCTTCAGGTGTATTTATGTAGTACTTGTGTTGTATTCTTCTAGCAGTTAATCTAGGGCTTGCAATGTATTCTATTATTCCAGGGGTAAGTTTACATTAGCAATTAGAAGTCAGAATCTGGGAAGCATTATGCTGCATGTCACAGTCACAACATATCTAAGATAAATCTCATTCCTTCCATTTTACATTTCAACTATTAATACTGTTTTGTTTCCTGTTAAAATCATGGACATCAGTACTTGTTTCTCCCTTTCTTTTAATAATTCCCTAAATAGTATTCTGTCACTTGATTGGCATGAGTGACTTGTTGCTTAAAGCATTATTTTTATGACAAAGTGAGCTCTTAAACCGTTTTTCTTTTTTGAACGTGTCCGACACAGTATGAGTTTATGAATGGTCTGATTTTATATTTTTTCTTTTAAACACTTGTCAGAGTGCAGTTATCTACAGTCCTGGGATAGATATCAGTGTGGAAATGTGAAATCTCAAAACAATTGCTAACTGTAACAAACAAAAAAGTGAACTCATAAATTAGAGCAACATCCACTTATATGGACAGGTTGGATGGTGTATGGTTAAGAGGGAGTTGATTTTAATATGAGATAATTCTTGGTTTGAAGTTAAGGGGGGCTTTTTGTTTGGGAAAAAAGTTTTTAAGAAGGCTTTAGCAGACATCAGAGTGGAGTTAGACATATAAGGACTGAGTAGAACAAGCTTCCTCACACGGTGAACTCTTTAGAGCAGGAACCATTTTGTTTCACATTTGTATAGTACTTGGCACAGTGGTGCCCCGTGCAGTGTCCTGCTATGTGACTCACTCTTGGATAGAAAATCCAGTTAGAAAATTTTTGCATGGTTACAAAAGTTGCTCTGGGAGATGACAGTTTGGAAGCTGGTATCCTTACTAGGCTGCAGAATTGAGGTGCACAGTGAATATGTCACAACTAGCAAAATTGTAAATTTTTTAATCAGCTTTCTCTGCTTTATTGGCAAGATTTAGTATCATGTGACTATATAGATTGAAGAGGAGCTATTTAATATAGGTTCATGTAGCAGTGAAGGTGTAGCTTAGAAAATTCAGCAATTTTTTTCTTCCTAAGTGTCTTGGCAGCATAAAGAGTTGGTAATCTTGTTAGCAATAATGCCTTAACAACTTTCTTGTGACTTAACGTAACTCCCAATTCTTCCTGTCAGTTGTGCAATTCTGTGTCTGTCAGTCTGGCTATGATCTGCCATGATTTTTTTAATTTCTTTTTAATTAACTTTCTTTTTAATTAACTTTCAGCAAGAGTTTGGTGTGCAATTAACACAACTGCTGCTGGAAGTAGATGGATTCTGCAGCTTAAGAAAAGATGCTTCAGAAAGTTTAAGGCTAGGGACATCATCAGAGCATCATTTCTGATACAGCTCCATGTTTGTTGCATGCCATAACATTTCCCTCTTTACTCCCATATTTGCTTGAATCTTCCCCTTTCCAGAAATCCATATAGTGTAGGTTTAAATATAGCAAGAGAGAGACATTTGCCACAATCACTGGTAATTTATTGTAGTGTCTAATTAGTCCTATAAGTGTTTTGGTTTTAAATCAAGAAACAAAGCAGTGTCTTACTTCTAATTTGATTTTATCTGGTTATTTTTCAATACGCTTGTTTCCTTTCTCTGTGAAGCTGCAGAGCCCATTTCTACTTCATAGAATGGCTTGGACTCTGTAATCAAGATACCTCTCTATCTGTCTTTTCTTCCAAAACCTGACAAGTCAAGCTCTTACTGACTTTTTCCTCTGTAATGCTCTTTATCCAACCCTTGAAGGCCTGGGGTTGTTTTGGTTTTCTTTTCATTTGCTGTTTGTTGGTTTATTATCCTATTTAGAAAACAGCATAACTATATGTTTCAGTGAGATGGATGTCACCCTCCTATTGTAGTGCTTACTGGAAGCCATTGGTCTTCTTTCTACCTCACCACAGTGGAGCTCATGTTTGTTACTTCTGTATTGTAATTTTAAACCTTCTGAAAATAGAGCATAACCCTGCTGTCCATGGATGCTTGTCATTCGACTATCTTAAGCCCCATTTTCTTTGAGTGAATAGGACTCAGCTTAACAAAAACTGAGATTGTTTGAGGACTTGCCCCATTTTTCTTTTGTTCATTTTCCTTTCCAACATTCTTTCTATCACCTCTGAGTTTATCAATATTAATTCATGAATGCTTCTACAGCTCAGATTATCATATTGGATAACTTTGGTTCTAGACAGGTCACAGAGAGAATCCACTGGAAACGTACCAAGTGATGATTTCCTATTGTCAACTTCCTCATGAGATCTTGATTTTGGCAACTCTAACTCTTCCTAAATGAATGTCATTAACATAGCAATCTAGCATTAATAAAAAGCAGAATAATGTGAGATAATACAAAAATTTCATTAAAACATTACCATTCCCCAGATACATTTACCAGTTAAATATATAATCTCATGAATAGTGAAAGCATGTTTTGTACGTTTTTTTCTTAAAGCTCATTCAAATTGACATTTTTTCTTCTCAGAAACTCATTACTAATTTTTCAATACTTAGCCAGTTGTCATTGTGACTGTAGTCAATATTTTCCAGGTCAGCCCAGTTGCCATTTTTAAACATGACTGTGACACAGGCATGTATTTGCACTATCCTGGACGATTTGAGATTTATTAGAAAATTAACACTGTGAGCCAATGAGTTCCTTATCAAATTTGCTATGTCTCCTAGGCATAATTTCTCATGGCCTAGTATTTATTAATATTGCCTAGGTACCCCATAGCACTTCTTTATCCCATGGGGCACAAATGAAAAAGACATCAACTTCAGTCTGCATCACAGACAGGAGTCAGGAGCTTGGCCAGCTAGATGCCGCTGTGGGGAATTAGACTCAGGAGCTGGGGTTTGTTGGTTTGTGTATTTGTTTTATATCTGAAGTTGACTTTCTGTGGAGTTTCATGGAAAGAATGCAGAAGCCTAGAGATATTTTAAACTGGCTTGCACTATTTTTGAGTAAGTCAGAAAATCCTTTAATAGCTCAGAATGCAAGGGAAAGTCTTTGTGTATCTGAACCAGAGACTCCAGTAAACTTTTAGCTCCTGTGGTTATTAAGGTCTTTACTATGACTGCACCATGGTTAAGTTCCTATGAACTGACCAGTTCCTATGGCTGAGTGGAAGATCCCAGGATTCATGTTTACTTCAATCCTACACTTTCTGACAGTATTTTAAAGACTCCCCAAGTGCTGATTGCTAAAATAAGTAGAGGGACGGGGGTACAATGTGAATAGTGCATTCTTTCAGTTGACAGGATTTGTGAAGTGTCAGGATTCAGAATACCCAACTGGTATAACCAGTCTGGGCTTTCTTTCAGCTATGAGAAAATTAGCTTGTTTCAGGTCATGAAGGGTTTTTGCAGAGGAAATACCAAATATTTCATTGAAAGAGATTTGGCCTTCTAGCCCCGGGAATCGACGGGAGCTGTAGATCACAGAACATAGATCTATCGGAGAGTTTCCTGTCCTTATGAAATGCCATCAAGTTTTGGCTCTTTGTTGTGGATTTTTTTTCTTTTCTTCTGGTTTTCTAAGAAAATTATGTTTCTACGGTCATGTGGTCTCTCAGCCTCCCCTTATTCTCCTGACCCAGCCTGGCTAATACCTTTTTGAACCACTGGTCAATTTCACACTGTCCTAGTAGTCCACAGTATAATGAAAACTAGTGACCAATGACCCAAATGATGTCATTTCCCCTTCAATCCTACACTGAGGGCTGAATAACACCATTGCATCTGGTGGTAGCAATGTACCCAGTAATCCCTATGTACATTATATCTGCTGTTCCAGTGTAGTTGCTGGGGAGTATGAAGAAGCAGAGGGAAATAAAATATGGATTATTGCTGCAGGGGGGTGGAAGTCAGGAGAAAAAGGATGCATCCTTTGGAAAAAAGAGCTTTCCTTCATCCCCCTCTCATAAAATAACTTCATTAACATTCAGCACATAAATATCTTTGGGAATGAGTAAGAATGAGATTATTTCCTAAGGGATCTGGAATAAGCCAAATTCAGCTTCAATCAGACCCCTGCCACACAGAGTACTAAATGCCTATGGCAAATCAAAGATCATCATGAGAAAGATTTGCTTCTAAGTTTTAGTATAACTGTGGGGAATGAGTTATTGTTAGGGTGGGATGTTTCTGTTTGTATATGCTGCAGAAGGAAGAGTTTCTCACAAGGTGTAACTTTCATTGCAACAGGATGTTGTATGGACAACGTTGCAACTGTATGAGTGGTGAGGACCGACCCTGTGTCACTTCAGTGAGCTGACTCAGGAAGGGCTTTTGAGCAGGTAGAAATCTCCAGCAGAAACTAGAGTAAATGCTGCATTGTTCAAGTCCTTTAGTGATCCAGTTGTCCTTAAAAGCCAGACTCCTTCTCTGCAGTAAGGTAGCCAGAGATCTCCTTCATTCCCATGTGTCTTTGTTCCACAGTTCATGTTCTTTTGCAATAGCATTTTTAGGTTCTAACATGTGATCTTTTCTGATCATGTTATATAGATTTATACACATTCTTAGACTGGAAGTTATCATTGGCTTGCTTTCTAGTTGTCTCTTTAAACAGCAGAGACATGTGAATTTATATTTGTTGGATGCCTGCAAGAATGCTTTTCTAATGTCCCTCCTCCATTTGGAATGGAGCTGGAGCTCGTGACATTTTTGGCTCAGCCTGACTCATGGAGATGAGTTGCCTCAGGGAAGGCATGTGGCTTTGCTTTTCACCCTGTGGTTGGCTGAGCACAGCACATGTGAGCAAGGGGTCAGTGATCCTCATCTGAGATAGTTTTCACATCATTTCTCAGGGGGAAAATTGTCATTATTTAGAGCTTCTTGATTTTCTGGAGGATGAGGAAGGAGAAAATAGTTTTCTTCTAACCATTGTGCGTGTCTGGAAAACCAAATTTGTTGGGAACAATTTGAGTGTTTTTTATAAGGTTTGCCTTGAATAATAACGTTGAGTTTTACAGCAAGGGAAAATCTGAATGCCAGAAGCATAACTGCCATGTGAAAACTGAGGTCTGGTCTCCAAGGGAAGTCAGTAAACCCCCAAAGTTCTTCTGACAGAAGGCTGTTCTTTTCACGGACTTTTTGAGGTCCTTTTCTAGGACTAGCGTCACCTGTGCCATCTCCCACATCACAAAGGATATATTTGGTGGGAAGCCTGGGGTCAGGCACTCTGGAAGGCAGCAGCCAGCCTTCAGTTAACATAGGTAGGTGACAAATAGTAAGAGATGGTGGGGAATTTCCTGACATCTCAGGGCACAGGGGAAATGTCTAAAATAAGGTCCAATCTTGTCACTAATTAGGAGAAACTGTGAGAAAGGTAAAGGGAGGAAGGAGGGAAGGTGCTGCTGCATCTGAGATAAGGGGAGAGCAGAGGCATTCTGGACAAGTGAACAGCAATGGGCAGAAGTGGACAATGTCACAGCCTGTGTTTAGGGGACAGACCAGGCTTTCCAGTGAGGAAGGAGAAAGCAAGCCCAGGCTTTGCCCTCACCTACTGAAGCATATGTGGAAGGGCAAAGTCTGGAGTGTTTTAACTTTTACTAAGTACTTCACGGATCCAAGCAGTACAAGGGAACATCAGGGATTAGGTAAACCACAGTTCTCCTTCCTCATCCCCCAACTACTGGGAACAGCTTCTGTTTTGGTTCACAGTGTTTTATTTTTTAAGAGGAAATGTAGTTCCCTTGGGTCATACCAAGCTTCCCTTGGTAACTACAGAGCTTACATCACATCCTGTTTTTTGTGTGAAAAGGAATGGATTTGTTGCAGTTACAAATTTGATTGACAGTGATATATTGGACTTTCTAATGGGTGTTTTACAATACCAGACACTTGTTCTTTAAGTAATTCAAGCCAAAAGAAAATGTGTCTGAGTGCCATTTTGAAAACTTGGGCACTAAGATGAAGATTTACTTTCACAAACTGAAGATTTACTTTCACATGTGGAAGTGCTAGAGATAAGGCTGAATCAAAATATTGCAGATGGCAGAAGCCTTCTTATTTACAGTCCTACACTACTAGAACTTTTGGGAAAAGATCATCTGAGTGAGGAATTCTTATCCCTGCCGTAATGCAAAGTATAGCAGCAGAGATTCTGCACTGGGTCTTCTCTGCCCTCTTCCATTACCACTTCAGAGCTGCAGGGACAGATTTGAGTGTCCTAGGGAACACAGTAAAGTTCAGTTTATCTACTGATATGTTTTTATTTTATTTAGCATTAATAAGGTTCTAATTCTGATGTTGAATTTTTAAGGACAAAGCACGTTCTTTCTAGCATTGAAGATCACCTGTTGTAAAGGATTGGGTTGTTTGATGCATTCTGTTCCTTAATAGCACTGAGGTTTTTGTGAACTGCAAACTAACATCCATTCAATCTCTCCTTCCTTTGTATTAGGGACACTATGTTCACTTACCATTGAGAAGGCCATGCCTGAAGATGGGGGCGAATACAAATGCGTGGCTGAGAATGCAGCAGGGAAAGCTGAATGTGCTTGCAAAGTGCTGGTAGAAGGTAAGTACTTTGCCGACTATGAGGAAACCCTTAGAAGTTGTTCCTCCTCCCCTTTATTTCCCAATACTAGCCTTTAGGAATCACACAAAAGAGAACATTCACCCCTTTGCTTCTGCACTTTTTGGTCAATATGTAATTCAATGTCTGCCATAGAGGAGTATGAGCAGAGACAGCACAGAGACAAGGGCTCATGAAAATTTGCTTCTGAACTGTGTGTATTTTTTAAGAGCATGTAAGAATTCAGTGTGTGAACCTGGGTACCAGTCTGCCCCAGGACTATGTATGGCACATTTCTCAGTCTAGAACTTTTCCATTCTTTGCAGTCAGTGATGTTTGGTCATGTGTTTTTTTAGTGGAAGTGAGCAAAAATAAACAAATTAACAGCTCAACCACCCTTGTGTGCCATAGTCCTAGAAAATGGACAATTTGCTGACTGAGGTGCCCACGTTCAGCCTGTCATGCTGATGATGCCATACTCTTGCCAAGTAGCCTTGGTCTTTGGCAAGCATTTTGTTATGAGGTTGAGGGCACAGACTTTTAAAACTGCCATCGTCTTTAAGTTACTTAAGGGACTTTAACCAAATGTGCTGCTTATCAGCTCTCCTTCTGGTGAGGTCATCCTTGAATAATCTGATACTTCCTATTGTGACTGAAAGGGACATAAAACTGAAGCACAAGCCAAATAACATAGATGCTGGGTACTAAGTCTTCACAACTGTTTTATGGATGTGGTATTTGGGGCAGGAGGTCTAGAAAATAAAATTATTTGTTTTCCTAATACAAGATAAGAATATAATCCCGTAACTCTATCAGTAAGAGTCAGTCTTTCTGTAGCTGGAAAAGGATATAATTCTCTATATAGTTACAATTAATTGTATTGGCTTCTGTAATGACACCTTCTGTGATATTATCATCACAATATTGCCTGTATTAGATATTTGATAAGCTACTGCTTGTACTGCTACTATATTCCTGTAATTTAAATAATAAATTTTACCAGAGTTGAAGTTCGAAGACTATCAAGAAGAGGCTTTAAATAAAATCTAGTAGCCTGTAACTCCTTAACTAACACAGAAGGTAGAAGGATCAGATCATCACATGTTTAGTACACAGTGGTTCTCCAGAGCTGACCTGGCATCTTTAAATGTCTCAGTCACCTTTACTTTTCTTCCTGAAATCTTCCTTACCGTATTTCCCACTTCCAATTTCCTGCTGGACAATGCATGTTCTAGGAGGCTGGAGGTAGGCTTTGGCTTGCAAAGTCTTGGTCATGCAAGGCTTGTCAGTCCATGAAATATTCATTGCGTGATGACATGCATGAGATTACATGAGCTGTCTGGCTCACTCCAGTAGTGGCACCCATGGCATTAGGAGTTCACTGCTCATGTAATGCTGGATGCCAGAATGGCCATGTTCTTTACCTTTATACTGGCTGTCATCTGTCTTTTCCATTGCCTACTGGCATGCTGCTTTGTACAGCTGAGAAGAGATTTTTGAGAGATGGCACCACAGCAAACTCCTTCTCTTTAGGAGAGATGTCTGAACTCAGATCTAGTACAGCCTTCTGCTCTGAATTGTTTTCTAGGAGATTCTCTCTTCCCCTGTTAACTTTTTAGGAAGCAGAGAGATGAACTTTCAAGCTCTGGCACCAGTAAGTAGGTGACTGAAATAGGTAGTTCTGTAACTTTTATGTTGTCTTTTCCCTTAGGAAGTAAATTTCAAGCAGCTGTTTGATGTGGAAATCCCCTGAAAGCTGGATATTTGAAAGCTATAAATTGATACAGCTATTGCTGAGATCATAATCCAGCTTTGGGATCTTTCTTGCAAAGATAAATGTCAGGATCAAACAATCTAACAAGTGGAGCTTTTTAGGATTTGCATTTTATGACATGCTCAACCTGGGATAACCTTCTTGAAAAAAGGTTCTACCTTCTACTTGTATGTGTCTATGTCATATGGGATATGCATGGAAGACAACTTGTATTGATTCCTAGATATCGATGGAGCCTGTGGTGCTGAGTACTTAATGGATAGGAGCTGTGCAATCTTGAGAATAATGAAATCCATCAAACTTGAGTACTGTGCCATTTTTATTTAGGAATGAACCAATGTGTAATAATATCTTTTTGGTTTAAGAATTAAACTTGTAGAGGAAATACTTTTCAAAATGTGTTCATCTATAGAGATCACAGACAGTGGAATAGAAGGCTGGCATGACAAGAGATTATTTTGAATGAAATGATGCTTCAAATATATCTTTGTTTTCCTCTTCCCTGCAATGGCTATTCAGGTTTATTGCACTTTGTTTTATCCAGTTAAAATAGACCTACCAGCTTAGAAGGTGCTTCTTGCCTAGTTGCATTCACCTAGAAAGGGCTTCTCCCTCTCCGCTCCCTCATTTAGAATGTGACATCCTCCAGCTAGTCTGTGCAGGAAATCTTCCTGAAAAACCAAAAGGACAGACATTTCTTCCAACTTTGCTGAAAGATCCAGAACAAACTGATGTTAATAGGCAGCTTTTTCATTACAGATTTTTAAATAGGGCTTGTATTTTACATTTGTTTTGATTGCAGATGCCTCATCCACAAAGACCTCAAAGCCTGCTGAAAAGAAGACCAAGAAGCCTAAGAGCACACTTCCTCCTGTGCTGCCAACAGAGAGTAAGTGACAGTGATTTTGATCACTTACTTTTCAGTGGAAACAAGAGTGCTTTGGGATTCTGTGGTCATTCCCTTCTGTTTGCAGGCATAGTATTAGAAGCTTGTGCTGTTTCTTTAACCCTTGCACATGAATCATGTGAAATGAATTTTTTTGCCTTGTGGGGATTAGAAGTGCTGAAACTGTGAGTTGAGACCTAGCCCACTCTATTTTCAGTTTTCCATAATGATGCAACAAGCTTATGACACAGATTTATTTTTGGCTTCCTCCAGAGAGCACAGAAATACTTGTGCAGTTTGCTCCAAGCCGTGTTGTGTCCTGTGTAGACAATAAACTGTCTTACCATTGGTAGGCACGGCATCTTGACTGAAATGTCCTGTAGCATAATCTGTCCTTTTTCCATGACTATGTGGAGTGGTTTAGTGAATTTTACATTCTTTGTTTTATGTTTTGTGTCTAAAAGCCTTACTTGCTTTTAATGCTTTCTGAAATAACAGCTATAAATTCCTATATTTGATACTCTGCATAAGTGCATTTGATTAAGAAGGAACATTGAATGGTAAAGGCAGAATAATAATGCCAGTTTGGAAACTCCTAATATACTACTTCTTTTGAAATTAAGTGGCCATGAGATACAAATGTCTCTTAAACCAAATACTGGATTTTGAAAGTTGTCTAAGATGCCCACCACACGAATCCCTAAAAAAGATGTAAAAATGTGATTTGAATGAAAACATGGACTATTTTATTCAGCACACTCTCTCTCAAAAAAAAAAAAAAAGAAGAAGAAACTATAATCTGATTTCCCAATAAGGGACATTTTCATCTGCTTTTAGCAGGACTCAGTGCAGTTTTGTTCTGATTGATGATCACAGGTAATAATTGGGCTTATGGAATTGTTGACTGACTTCATGCTATGCCCTGGGCTATGGCTGAGTTGCTGGCTGAACTTTATAGCTTTCCCTCCAGCCAGCAGCTTTAGGCAGGTGGGAAGGGTCACACAGACATGGTCTGTCTCTGTACCTGAGCTTCAAATGCTGTAGATAATAGCAGTTAAGAGCAATAATTTTGTTCTTTTGTTTTTAACCCAATTAAAGCTTACAGGACAGTGTTTTGGATAGTTTTCTGTGCACACAAATATGTCCATTTCCTTTGTCCTCTCAGCAGTGTTACCAATTGCAGCTTTCTTGGGAGGAAGTGTGAGTTATGAACTGTCTAAATAACGTGGATATATGACCTGGCCCACATCCTTCCAAAATCACTGCTTGTCTTCTATTGATTTAAGTGGAAATTGGATATACGTAGCAAAACAGAAGCAAGCAACTCTGGCTTCAGAAATGATTGGGGAAAGAAGGTTGCCATAGTGGTGAATGGTTTTCTTAATGATGCTCCATGGCATATTGCATCAGCATTTAAAGTTCTTGAACTTCTAATAAGCTCTTTTTTCAAAAGACCTTTAAAACATCTTTCCTGTTGCACTGAAAACAGCAAGGTAACCAGGGAGAATATTAGGAAGCTGGACTTTGGAAGAGCTTTTGGAAAACTTTGGGAAAATACATATTTAATTTTAAAAGGATTTGGCTGCAGAGATTCTGCAGGTGTTTTTTAACATCTCAGTCTGTGCCTGAGGACTGTGGGTATTTCTCAGCCTGAAATTAGAGTTATATTTGTATGTTTGTCAGGGGCAAAATACGCAGAACTGATCCAGGAGACTTCACAGTTTCAATATAAACTAAATCCCTTTCAGATGTAGAGATTTTGAAGTTCCTTACCTGAAAGGGAATGGGCTTAACAAGTCAGATATTTGAGCATCTTTATTGTTTTTCTCTTCAAAAAAGGGCTAATAAAGAATGACTGTGAAGCAAGATATCACGATCTAATAAGTAGATAAAATTTTACTCTGATCTCTTCCAGTCATTGTTGCCCCATCAAGTCATCAACAGTCCTAATGGCAAGTAGATTGTAAGGAATGATGCTGAAGAAATAAAGAAGAAAAATTTCTAATAATCTCACTGAATAAATTCTGGATGCTGAACAGTGAATTCAGTCACAACTGTACAGGGGTACAGAAGCTATATACTCTCTGTCATTTTTAGAAATACTTCTCAGGGAAAAAAAAAAAAATCTGTATTTTCTGTTTTCTATAAGAAAAAGTGAGTCAGATTTCATGGTTAGCAGCTGTGTCAACCTTTGCTCCCTTCAGATAAATTATAACTGATCCTTGGTTTTGCCCTAGTAGAAACCTTCAGGAAAGTAATTAACTTTTAGCTCCTGAAAGCAAAGATCAATAAATTTCTTATTGTGAAAGCGAATGAATGTTGTCAGAATGTTTATCTGTAGAATTTATCTCACTGTGAGAATAGTTTCTGACCCAGGTCATTTGACTGCTCATTCTGACAATATCATTTTATTACTGGAAGCTCAGTTCTTGTAAGCTACAGAAATCCAATAGTAAGTAAGATTTGGGGCATTACTTTTGAAATGCAATGCATACTAGACTCCCACTTACCATAAAGTTATTCTCAGAAAAACATCTATGAAGGCAGCTTCGTAGCATTCAGTGTTTAACAGTATCCTTAAATGGATGCTTGCAGTGTTTATGTGCAGAAAGATTGCTCCCATGCTAGAAAATCAGGAAAATTATGGTGAAATAATCAGGAAAATTAATTTGTGCTCAAAATTAATAAATATTCTGTCATCAGAATTTAGAAATAATTATGACTCTACTAATGCAACTCTCTAATGATAAATAGAATAAATAATGATGTTCTTGAAAATGACAAACAGATCCAGCTTTGAGGAAGAACACCTCTTTTTTTCTTTTTTAAGGTTGGAATAGGTTCATTCTTCACTGAGACTGCACTGACTTGGGCTTTGACACTTGTGTCTTTGCTAGGTGGACATGAAATGCTGCTGAGTTAGAACAATAAAGTGTTATGTGTCTTCTGAATAGACATAAAAGACTAGAAGAGGCAGTGGAAATTGGAGCCTTTCATTATTTATCATGCAGCATATTCCATCCTATGCCAGAACAATCAGTGGGTAAGAGGAGGGTCTTCTAGTTTGATGTAACCCTGCAGCAGGCCTAAGCTAAAAACTCTCACTGCCGGAATGTTTTTTTAGGGAGTTTGAAAGTATCATCTGTAAAGTGCACCCGGTTCCTGCTGATTACTTCAAATCAGCCTTAAAGGGAAGTCCTTACTTCAATTACCAGCGCCACCTGCAAAATCTTCAGTGCCAATTAAATAAATGGTTTTGGCCCAACATATTGTGGAAAAATCAGTGCTGCTTCAGATTTTTAAGAGTAAATAATTATTTGAAGGTTTATAAATCAATATTCTCTTTTAAAAAATTTACTATCTATTAAATCTATTACTACTCCACACTTCCTAATCTTTTCTCCTCCTTAATGTGTCTTAAATCAAGGACCAAAACAGCAGTAAACCATAGCTGGAATAATTTGTCCAAGATCAGGCACA
>VZTU01020756.1:0-12548 GCA_013400835.1 Zapornia atra | reverse complement strand
AAAACCCCAAACCAAACCCAACAGCATTCTTTCCATGCCACAGACTATTTGGGAAATTGATGGAAGACTTACTCAAGTCAAGAACGTCATCTGTCTTTATCAGATCTTCCTCCCTTGTGAGCGGTAACTGAGTTTCTGGCTCATTTCGCAAGTGCAGAGATAGCGAGCGGAGCATGAAGAAAACTCTGATTGCCTTGAGAAATTGAAAAAAGTTCATTACAATATTGCTGCACTCCATACTACATATTTTAATAGATTCTTATAAAGGCATGCTCACTTTTACAATCCTTGAGTTTGTTATCATGCAGGAAATCTACTTTTTAACTAAAGTAAAACGTAATTTCAAAGTTAAAAAAAAGGATACAGAAGAATTTGAAACATGCTCTTTATTTTCAGTGAAGTAGAAGCAGCAGAGCTTTTGTCCCACCTGCACTCTTACACAGATTGTGACTGATAGGGAAATGATACCTTGGATTTTTTTTTTTAAATCATTCTTTTCAAAATATGTCATTATTACTGCATTTACAATCCCTGTACGCGACAGACTACACAACCAACCTTCAGACACTCTCATATTTTGAACTTAAAACAGTAATGACTTTCCTGATGAGTCTAGCTAAGATGCCTACAAGTTTGAGAGAAAACAGTGGGGATTTTTGAGTTTTAACTTGCTGTGTTCATCAAAACTAAGCACGTGCAATACAGCATTCTTGGAGAACTTAATCTCTGTTCTCAGGAGGTCTACATGAAGCAAAGCTGCACCAGTCCCAAGGAACTCAGGAGCTGCTCTGTGAAACTGATATGCTTGTTTTGATTTAAAAATTAATGACATATGGAAAGAAAGATAAAGTGCTAAAGAACAGTGCTCATTTATCAGCCACATTTTGAAAGGCATAATTTATAATACTCTTCCAGTACAAGAACTGTATTTTCAGTACTGCAATTGAAAAATCATTTTTTATTACTTCCGGTGTTCTGGGTTTTTTAAAAAACAGTTTCCTACATAGTAATTCTGTGGTAAATTAATTGCTCCCTTACAGCAAAAGCACTGAATTCATGGAACAGCTGCAGTGCCCAGAAACTCCCAGATTGCAGGAAGTATTAGGAAAAACAAATGTAAACTGCTGTAAGGAAAAACCCTTCACCCTTCTATTTTTAAAATCAACTAAACTGTGGCTCCCATGAACCAGAACTGTGAATGCCTGGCCAGCTATCATCCTGGTGGTGCTTTCAGAAACCTCTGGCAGAACACGGATGAAGAGAAAGTCAAGTACTTGGCTCCTCCATGAACTGACACCAAAGCACCTAAGTTTGGTATACTGTTAAAATCTAATAGGGCAATATGATTATTCAGAGCAAAGAATGTTAGGGGTATCCAACAAAAATAGGATATTAGCACCACATTCTAAGTAAGAGCAGAGTCACTTTCTAATGGCTGATGACCTCTCCAATTTAGGTAGATTGCATTCTAATGTATTGAGGATGTACTGAAATTAAATAAGATTACTATCAAGCAGTTTTACTAGAAGATGCTTCAAAAAGAATCTAAAGTGTTAGGTTTGAAATTTTTCAAATTCACTCTAGAACAGCAACATCCTTGCATTTTTGGTAACCCAAAAGTCAAACCCAACAGGTTGTTTTAATGCAGATGGCAGCCATCACTCAGGCTGCTTTCACTTATTTTCTCCTCACTCCTCTTTCTTTCCTAGGCAGAGCATTGATTTTCCTCATGTGCATTCCTTATAAAACAAATGCCACTCATATCCAAAACATTTCATCACATTTACTGAATAATCTACAGGAGTAGAAAAGACAGTAAGAACCTCAGCCTTTTCAGAAAAAAAAAAAAAAAATTTAAAAAGTCAAGCCCATCAGATGAAAAGGGAACTACACTGTGCTTTCTACAATATTGATAGTCCTCAGTTTGCTAGCAGTATCAATATAAACCCAAAAGCATGTAATTTCTGGCCTCCTGTAACATTTTGTTAGACCTCAGTAAAATAATAGAGCAGTTCAGGGGCCTAGAATGATTTTCAGCTGACTTCTGTTTTCTTGGTTAAGTAAGAACAAAACGCTATCTACATTAAAGAACTATGCCATTACGATGAGATACACTTTGCCCTAATTCCTTCATTAATTTACACACACAATGTGCAAAGAAATAGCAATTTGATGGAAATCTATGAGTATCTTACTACAATCCAATAAAAGAGCATTCTCACAGATATTTCATAACCTTCTATCAAAGTATTTGCTTGGTATATACTCCAATGTGCAGAGTTCAAGACCTAAATACTTCCCAAATACGAATAATGTTCATTACTTCCCAAAGAAGCATGTAAATGAGTTTACATTATTCTAGGTGACTGGTAAGCAGTACCATCTTTAGGACTACAGAAATCAGAAGGAAGAGATGTGACCAACAAGCAGTAACTGGACATCAGTTATTCAAAAAAGCATCTGATCCTGGGCAGAAGGTTCAATCAGGCAGCAGTAGCTTATTTCAGAAGGCAGCCTAACAACTTCTGGTCACTTTAACATTTTAAATCAGAGGGATTTGCCATCTGGATTCTGGAGATGCACCTTTAATAACTTGAGAGTTATCTGATTTCTGAGAGTTCCTCCTAAAGTTAAGAGGAAAAGAATTGCCACTTAGAGGGACTTTCTATAAGAAAAGAAGAAGTGAGAGCCTAGAGATCTGATCTCTAACAGCTAAGAATTCATGATACCATCAAAGTTCACTTGCTAGTGAAATAAAAATTGAGAAGCTTTTCAGAATCATGCCATGGGATGATCAGAATTGAATCACTACCCATTTGAAACCACCAGCAAGAAGGGCCTCCAGCAGGTTAAGCAGCAGCAATGCCACAAGATACACCTGAACTTCAGCATATTGTTCTGGCAATTCAGCTGAGAGGTAGCCTAGTTGGAAGAAAGCAGCACAGGAATTCTAAGAAATTCTAAGAAATTCTAAAACTTCTACAGCAACCAGGGGAAGGAGGACCAACAACGAAGCATTCCGGGAGTTCCTGTTGATAAGAAAGACCCATCTCAGAGAATTGACAGGATATTTGTATTGATTTTTTAATTTCCACCTATAGAAGTTAAGCTATTCCTTATTTAGCACAAGAAAAACTATGGAGCCATCAGTTTCCATTAAAGTGCATTTCTAAACATCGTTCAGTTAAATGCCTCAGAATTCTATGAAATATTCTTGCTTTCTAAGAACAATACTTTTCAAGATAATTCACTGAACTTTATGAAACTTAACTTGCTGTGATAACAAGAGTTCTGTGGCTTATAAGTAGTAATGAAAACAAAAGTTTTCAGAAGATTCCTGGAAATATGTTGGGTTGGGTTTTTTTTTTTCCAAGAGTACCTGAATATACCTACATATATACTTACACATAGGCAAAGCTGTGGAAAGAACAGCACTTTTCAAATAATAATGGGGTGCAAAAATATATCTTTAGGGCTCAATAGCACTGAAAGCTCTTATAGGTCACTGCCAGATAAGGGCCAAGAACTGATGATCCCAAGAATGCTGATAATGTTACTCAGGTCAGTATCACCTCTACAGATTGTGACAGTCAAAAATAGATATTTTGCTATTTTTTTTCCTCACTCTCAAGATCTCTATCACAAATTGCTAGGTGAGTTGAATACCCCTAAGTAGAATTATATTTTTTGCAACAGGAAGCCAGGCAGCCTTCCAGTGGAGACTCTTACTATAGGAATAGAAAGATAGACTGAGATACCAGATCACAAAAACTGACAATGTAAGTATCAAAGTGCCTGTTTATGTCTCCACAGTCTAAAAATTTATAAACCCAGTGCAAGAACATATTGAATTGACTAGACACAAGAAGTCATAGGGAAAAAGGTTTTCTACTGGGACAGGTAAATATTATATACTCTATACACAGGTATGCCTTCACCGAGTCTTTATGATTTTATGGATGAAGCTTTCAGTCAAGCAGCTTTAAAGGAAAAGCACTGTATTTCTAGAATTATTTAATGCCTTTGGCATCATTCTGTCACATCCAAATGTAAGAAAAATATTCTTACTCACTCTTCGTGTTCTTTCCACATCTCCACAAGGCAATCTCTTCACAAAATCAATACCAGTCAGTGGTGTCCCCGTTGGAGGCAACAAGATCGAGGCATCCATCATCAAGTACTCTACATTCATGGGTTTAATCTATAAAAATATTTCAACATTGATTACTATACAGAAAAATAAGCATTTGCATCTTCACTTTCAAATACAGTTCACTGCTGCATATTTTAAGAGGAAGGAATTGTTACAGAGTTCTGAGAATTTTTTATATCATCTGTCTTATTTTAAATTCCTTAGATGCAACTTCTATTGCTCATTGTTCCCTAACACACTGTTCAAGTTTCCATACTGCAAAAAAACACAGGAAAAACCTGACAGATTACAGAAGAAAAGCTAATTTCATGAGTACTAACACCCAAAGTCAGTCAGGTTTTGACTCAAATTTGTAATTACTTCAATCACAAGAAACTTTCCCACATCTTTTTCTCTCCAAAAGAGAACTCTCTTGGCTCGGTTAATAGAGTAACTTTCACATGAGACAATTCCCTTCAAGCTTGCCACTAACCCTTAACAAGGTTGCTTACTTTCAAGAATAAATGATGTCTGAAATACCTAACCTTCTGTACCTCCTAGCAATTTCACCCAAGTTCTATTATATACACACACACTGGAGACATGAACTTCTTTTTACCAGAAAGCCAGCTGGAATAGCTAAAATATATAAAAGCCCTTCCCACAGTTTGTACAATATTCTGCATAGAAGAAAAATGAAGTCACATGGGCATTCCAAAATAGCCAACTGTAACTGGAAGCATTCCTGGCCACTTTGCCATGGTCAGATACCGTAAAAGAAGCTGATTGACACAAGGTCCAAAATTTTCACAGTGCAGTCTTGAACTGCTGCTTTGTAAACATAAAAACTCAGAAATAGTCTTTTGCCAATTTTTCTAATCTCAGAATAATTATTCCCCAGTGTCTAAAACACTGGATTAACAAATTCAATCAACATGTAGAAAGATAACAGAAATCTACATAGACAATGAGCTCAAATGAGAACACAGAACTAAAATTTCTAACAAGTAAATAGTTACAGATGTAATTCATGTACCAATACACTGGCTTAAACAGCATTTTACATCATAAAGGTGAAAAAAGGCAAAAAAGTCATTGCTGCAAGCAAAAAATACTACAGATTACAGTGTTGTGTTTACTTCTTCCTCAGAACTTGCACTTAGCTATCAAAGACAACTTTTTCTTTCTTCATCATACAGACAGAGCAAGTCTACCTCTGCCTATATTATTTACACAAATCATGTGACAACACATTAGTATTTCGTAACACTTAAATCGGTCCACCCAGCAAGTCACTTGCTAGCCAGGCAAATAAATATGCTTTAAGAAAGTTCAAGTTCCAGGGTGTAGATCTGTCTTTTATGGCAAATAAATAAAATGCAGTCTCACACAGAGCTACAACAGAAAAAACCTAAGCATATACTGAATTTGTAACATAAAAAGGATGCCACGTCTAAAACTAAAAGTACAGTAATACTTAACTATTAAAAATTAAATGTTTTGCTAAATACTTCTACTATTTAAACAGATAAAATATGTGCAAGATGCTTCTCATATTAAAAGGCTTTTTGTAACATACCAACAGTAGAGCTTTTTCAAAAGGACAACTAGTAGGTGCTCATTAAATCCCTGTACCACTGAATTCTAACTTAAGAATTTAAACAGATCATGGGTTTTAAAACATTTAGATGTTAAACATGAACTGAGATTGTGTTTAGTAATCTGTTAAAATTTTCACAGCTGGTGCTATGGCACCAGCAGTACCTCTCCTAAAGCAGACAAACGCCCTGACGTTTATTCACTGGAACCCTATTCTCCACCAGTAAATGGCACCACTCAGAACTGAAACCCTGCTGGGCTTCAGAAAGATATAGGAAGGTTGATTGTTGACTAGGAAAAGAAAATAAAAATCCAGTGCTTCAGTTCCCACAATAAAATAATTTTTATACTCACTTTCAGAAACTAACAGGCTTTTATTTAAGAGATGTGAAATTTCACATGAACGATTTACCTAAGTGTAGACACAACTCCACAGTGACAAAATAAAACCACCTTAATTTTGTTATTCCACTTCTGGAAATAAAGATACCAGCATATTCAGTAGTTATCAATAAGTACTTGTTGTTCCTGCTGTTATCTGGGTTTGAGGGTGGAAGGGCTGTCACTTACTGTCATACTCCGGTATTCATCTTCAAACATATCCAGAAAAATTTCTTCCCCCTTTCAAAAAAATAAAAGGGATAAAGACATACCATGAATTGTTATGGCTGTGCAGCTATGCATGTTTGTTATTTTCATGATATCCTGAGTGTTCCTGCCCAGGAACTGGCAGCGGGGCTGCAGAGGCCTGTGTGAGGAGAGGCCAGGGCTGCCGCGTTCTGGATAACTGGTTCCATCCGGTTCCCGCCGCCTCCAGCAGCCCCACTGCAGGTCACACCTGAGCCTTTGGCAACACTGATAGCACCTCTGGGAAAACGTTTAAGGGAGAGAGATTCCTCTGCAGCCCATGGAGAGGACCATTATGGGGCAGATATTTACACCGCAGCATGAGATCAGGTGAGTATGGCCTGAAGGAACTGCAGCCCAGGGAGGACTCACACTGAAGCATATTTATTTTCCTGAAGGACTGCAGGCCACGGAGGAGAGGACCCACATTGGAGCAGGGGAAAATCATGAAGAGAAAGAAGCAGCAGAGATGAACTGTTATGGACTGACCCCAAATCCCCATTTCCCATTCCCCCTGCACCACTCAGCAGGGGGAGAAAGTAGAAGGAGCAAAGCTGAGCCTGGGAAAAGGGAGGGGTGGGGAAAGGTGCTGCTGCTTTGTTTTTGTTTTTCACTAGCTAAATTTATTTTAATTTGCAATAAATAATTTTTGGCAAGTTTGGTCTGTTTTTCCCATGATGGCAATTTTAAGTGATCTCCCTATCTCAACCACAAGTGCTTGCGTTTTTTTTTTCCCAAATCTTATATTTTCCCTCCATCCTGTGGAGAAGGGAGAGCAAGAGCATGGCTGAGTGGACATCTGACAGCCAGCCAAGGTCAAACCACCACAAGTTACTTATTTTTTGTAAGCCAGACTGCGAGAACATCCTTCAAGAGAATTCTAACAAAACCAGCACGACCTTTTAGACACTTGAAACCTATAATGGATTTCTTGCTCCTTACACAGAAGTTAACACAGGGCTAAAAAATTTATTGCTGTCATTGTTTACAATGGTGGGAGTTGGGGGGAGAAGGCAAAAAGCTGCAGACATCACCAGGAAGGAAAAAAAAAAAGATTAAGTAAAATTTTGTATCATCATTTCAGATAAGAAGCAATGAAAAAACCAATGCCACAACCAAACACATTCTGTAATAGTGATAAAAATACCAGAAGTGGGGTGAGGTACTACCTAATAGCATGCCTCTGTTCCATAAAATAGGTAACAGTTGCAACAAGCCACATAACTGCTAACTCGACCTCCGGTACAAACTCTTTGAGGCTACTAACAATCTTTTGGTGACATATGACAGTGTGGCATGGGAAGGGCTGGAGAGGATGGGAATCTTCCAATGAGCCACTTCCTATTTTATCACAAATAAGAATTCCCATCATAATAAAAGTGCTGCCTTGGGCACTATGTAAAGATCAGGCTGCTGACTTGCTTCAAATTCCACGCTATGTAAAGGAATTTTTTTATAGCATTTTGCATATATACCTTATAGAAACGACGAAGGAGATGAACACTTTCTTCCCTTGCACCCTAGAAAAGAAAAAAGAACCATCTCAGGGAGTAAACACAACATTTACTCAAAAGTCGTATTTAAAAAACCCCATTCAGACTCATATAGAAGAGACTATCTTCTAATATCCCCATACTCAGAGCATTCAGTCCAGAATTTGATAGAACACAGTTCTTGCACTTATGAAAACACAGCTTATAAGAGCTTGTTAGCTTCAAAAGCACTTTTTTCTTTTTACATTGTTGAGATGGATGACATACAAACTTGAGAAAGAAAATTAAACATAATTCTATTAATGAAGTTAAAATTTAAACAGCAAGGGAACAGCAAAGCTGACAACAGAACATGAGGTATTGATTATTCATGTACACTACACAGAACCACCAATGGAAAGGTGTTCCAAAAGCTCCAATTTCTCATTTATGCTTAGGGCAGTAAGAAAGAAAACAGATTTGTTCAAATGTACTACAAGACTCAAAGACAAGTAGTGATGTGACTGGTAGTTTGAAAGAAAATACTTACCTCAAGGCAAGCCAGGTGAACGTCTTTTATAAGGCTGCCATTTTTAGAAAACACAAGCTGCTTCAGCAACAGGCAGCCAAGTTCTAAAGTTGCCAAACGGATTTTTCCATCTATGAAGAGAAAATTTCAGTAAACAAAATAGCAGCAGTTTAAGTATTGCTCTTGTCATTACCCAGTGTTCTGATATGTCTCTAGTCTTCTCTGCAATTGTCATTCACTTTGCTCCTCTGCCATACACACCCTATCTGACATGGCTGAGTGCTGATGCTGACTTACAATGCTGGTGGTTAGAAAAAGAAAAGGAGAACTGGAAGACTAATTTTAAGCAAAAGAAAAGTTAAAGTTGAACCATGCAATAATGAAGTAAGCACAATTAATATTATGGGAAAAGAAGACAAAGCCAATGCCTTTATCAGTCTGAAGCACAGGTTGAATTTTGCATTACACTAAAGCAACAAAAGAATTTTTGGCATTAATAAAGTTACAAGATGAAAGGAAGTTTTATATACAGCATACTAATAATGGCACAGCTTTTCCTTAAAAGAAGTCCAAAGGAATCAAATATGGCTTGGAAGTGAAAATCTAGAGAAGTCAGAGTGAAAAAAGGCATTGAGATTTTAAGCTTACAGTTTCAGAATGAGTTAAAAAGATGCACAGTCTGAGGTCAGCGATCAATACTAAGATAAAAAGCACACGAGACTGACATTTCCATCTACCATTTTAAAAGTTAGCATTACACTGCCAGAAACTAAAGATACAAGGGTCAGTATCCCCCCAAAAGAGAAAAGGAGATGTTCTAGACAGATTTAGCAAGCTCACCCCTCCCCAGAAATGCTTTTATTTAAATAAATGCATGTCCTCATCTTGCATTCCTTCCTTCTGTGTATGTACAAACTCATTATATATAAATGTGCATTTAATCTGTCACTGGCACATTAGCATAATTAGCTAACACTCTGTAGATCAGCCCTGCAAGTCAAACAAGCATTAGATTTTATTCTGCAGACAATCAGGAATTTGATAGTGGGTCAGTTTCAGGGGAAAAACACTTCTTTTCATGTGAAGTTTTAAGGAGGAAAGTGCAGGAAGAAGACCGGTGTCTTGAACAAAACCTGTGTTTCCATGGAACAGGTCACTGAGTTTTGTATCCCTCATTTCACAAAAAAGTTGAAGTCAGAAAAAACCCAATCACCACCATGTTTTCTGCAAATCAGTTCAGAACTCAAAACACAATCTGTGGTTAAAAAAACCCAACACCTAGAACATGGGAAAACTTGCTATCAGCTCTAGAGACAAGGAACTCCTATAAGCAAGGGGTACCACATCGTTTTCAAGACTACTTTTCCACCAGTTATTTTACAAGCAAAGGTGCCATTTTTTTCAGGATGAAATCCTACATTAAGGTGAAATCAGATCTTGTAATTCTTGTTTATTCAAAACCACAGAAATCAGGAATTAAGACAACAGATTCCTGTATAATTCTGAATATAAAAACAACTATTCAGGAGAAATCCAGAGTTTCTGATTCACCACAACTAAGAAAAACCCTGATAGTTGTTTTTCACAGGCCGTATCTACTTATTCTTCATCAAACACCATGTTAAACAGACACCTTCCCCTCAAAGACAAGAGGCTAGGAAACTTTTTTCACCTTCAAAAATTGCAGCTTGGCAAGAAAACAAATATTTGAAACATGATACCTGGTTGTGCAGCATAATTCATTATCCTGATGAGTCCTTCTGCAAGTACATGATTATATGAATTTCTCTCTTCAGCATGTTGAGCTGGAAGTTGAATTCTCTCCAGCTTGACTGGGTCAATTCCTTTTTTGGGGAATGAAAGAAGAGGAGAGTTAAAGATGAAGAGTAAGGTGGTAGCAGTTATCTCAGATGAGTCTAATTAGCAATACAAAACCAGGCAAGTTAGTTTTGAAATTCCATCACATGGAAAAGGAGGAACAGCAGAAAGACTAAACACATTTATGTATCACTAAAAAATCTGAGCCTTAAATGGAGCCTACTGAATGGAGACACTGAAATCCAAAAGTAGTTGGTGACATGCAAACCATTTTGCTGCATCTGAAATTCTCAGGCTATTTATTCCAAACAAATCAAAGTCAAGCCCTATATCTGAAAAGCATAAAGGCTAAAGGAGAAATTACAATCTCTGACTTTAAATCCTGCTTTGGTGGTGATCAGTTCATATATGTTCTTTAAAAAGATAGGAATTTTCTTTTATAACTAGTAGCCTTTTATTTAGTACCCTTCCCAAAACAAATCAGATTCTCACTGACCAGGTGTATAAGGAAATTTAACCCATCTTTCTTCAATCTATTCCTCTAAAATAGCAAAGTTATTTCTCAGAATTTACCATAAAACTTCTGCAAAAAAAAGTAATTATGGTTTGCTGACCATCTCCCTGGCCTTGTTCTGAAGAATGGTAATGAACAATCCCATAAACCAGAAGATGACCATATTGCAGTTTATAGTTTCTTCTCAAACCTGAAGTTAACTATACATGAAATACTGATTTATTTCACTAAGAATATGTACTTGGAACAGTTAATAAAGGTCTGTTTGAAGATTAATAATTGTGATAAAATAATTTCTTTCATGATGAGACTGAAGTGGAGGGGTGGGTGGAGGAAACATTTAAAGAACTAGGGCAATCAGCGGCCACAACAATCTAACTACTTAGTAAAGAGCAACAGTATGCCTTCCTCAAAGGAAAGCTGCTTATGAGTAACATTTCTTGGAGAATATCTATATGCATATTAAACTCTCACAGAAGGAAATGGCCATTAACCACCAGAAAACTATTGAGAGAGACTAATGAAAACATGAAGGAGAAAGGATGCTGGACCAGGCAGGTATTCAACAAAGTGGCCAAGTCGAAATCATGGTGAAAGAATTCATATTCAGCATCTTTCATGTGGTTGTCTGCCTGCCAAGGATGCAGAGCAGCATTCTTGAGATATGTGCTCTAGCAACACAATGAAGGGCTCCTTCTGGATTTAAGGTCTCAGATACAGTTTGCAGCAAATCTGTTTAGTTGTATTGTTTGGGATTCTTTCTTCCTCTTCACAAGGATCTATCTGGCTGGTGAAAAACAAGCACATTTTCTTTAAACTTGTTCAAGAACATAATGCAAAATGCAGACTCGTATTCAAATAGGAGGAGTCACTATCAAAAACCTCATTCAGTGCCACATTTAGAGACAGAAACTGAGAAAGCTGCTCCATTAGAAGAAAATCCAGACAACAAGGTTCTTGGTTAAGCTAGGAGAAAACACATTTTTTTAATGCTTTCTGTTATAGTCTTCACAGTGCCAGAATGAGTAAGATGGTGAGGGGGAATCTGAAATTCAAACTGAACAGCTACAGAATCAGAACCATATCTGAGAAAATAAACTGAAATAGAATACTGCAACTCTTTTTTCTGTGTTGCAGTGAAGCCAAGCTTGTGTTGCAGTAGCAAGAAATGATCCTAATTTCCAATTCATTACCTGTTTGATTGATTGAAGTACTCACTAGAGTATTTATCATTTCTGCCAGATAGACAGTAAGTAGATAATCAGTTCCTAAACACACAACTCCTAGGGATTTATTACTTCCTGCAACTGGGGAAACAACTGGCCTCTCTATGTTTGGAGAGAGACCTTCATGCCCTTTTATAAAAGAAAAGAATCATTCAGCCATACCTTGAAAAAGTCTGTAAGCAGACAGATTCAATTATATTGAATTCAGACATAAACATTGCCCCAGCTCAAGCCTGAGACACCTTCCATGACTGGGATTGAATTTGATGTAGAAAAGAGCAGCTGTTCAGCTCTTGTTCTTTATAAGCTCAAGTCGATTACAGAGCATGAGAGGTGTGAGTTTGTGAAAGACAGGGAAGACCAATACTGGATGTCGTTGTCTAGCACCACAGATCTAAGGTCAAGGATAGGGGGAGAAAGGAAAAGGGCTTCCTGTAAATTATTACCAAGGAAAGCCAATGAGTATAACCTAAAGAATTTCTCATATAGAGAGAGCTGGTGGGACCACTAAAGAATGAAGTGTAGATTTTGACACCTTAAATGCATGAAAGTTATCTCCCTTTAAGATACTAAGAGTATCTTGACCCTCAAACTGGAGATATGTCACTGCCTGTTGTATTTCTCTTGGTAG
>VZTU01020752.1:0-23374 GCA_013400835.1 Zapornia atra | reverse complement strand
GGCCGGGGGAGCGGAGCTGGAGCCGCGCGGGGGGCTGGGCCGCGCCGCGCCGGCAGCTGCTCCCCAGCCGGCCGCGGCGAAGGGACGTGCCGGGGAGCCTGGTGCCCGCCGGGATGCGGGGTGTCCGAGCGGCACGTCCCGGGGTGGGGGCTGCACCCTTGCGTCTGGGGCCGGTCTCTCTGGGGAGCGGAGCCTGCGGTGTGCCCGCCGGCGGCTGGCGCTCTCCACAGAGGCAGGCGTCATTTTTCTTAGGCCGTGACAAGCTAGGCTTAATTGCTAAAGGTCTCTGAGAGGAAAAGAAATACGGACTGTATCGCGTAAGTTACACTGCGCGTAAGGCCAAGGGACAGCTGCGGTGCCTGCAGGCGAGCTCCCTTGGCTGCTGAGCGGGACGCGAGGTGGAAGCAGCTGTGGGGTGGGGACGGCTCGGGGACGCCAGGGCTGGTTGACTGATGGGCAGGTGGTGGAAAGGCTTGGACAGAGCTGGGTAAGAGGCCTGGGCTGAGCAAGACAGTAGATAAGATGAAGCTGGTGTTGTTTAAACTTAACATTTTAACAATGTGTTGTTTGTACTTTCAGGATGGAAAAGGATGGCAGAAAGCAAACTTCCAACAGTTCGTTCATCTTGATGGCTTCTGAACTGGTGCTCCTTACCCACCCCTGCATACATGCTGGAGCAAGCTGTGTCTTCCCAGTGCCTTCAGACCACCACCATGGTGCCTGCGCTGTCTCCGCAGCAGCAGGAGATGAGGCACCACGCTGCTTTCTGCAGCCCCCCTTCCAATTCTGTTAAAATTAGTGTTTGGCTTTCATGGCTTCACAGGTGAGAAGGAGCTCTGATCATTGTTTGCCTTTACATTGCGTTATAAGAAGTTTGAATTTGGATTTGTGCTATCCTTTTTGTATCCCATCTTTTGGGAAGGCATGCTAACAGCCTTTCAGTCTGCTGCAGTTAAATTACAGCTTTTCTCTTTTTTAGAAGTGAAAGGTTGTTACAATTTCCAGCATTTATCTGTTAAAGGTACAACTGGTAGAATTCTGCCATTCCTATACTAGAAGTTACTAAGGGGAGAAAAAGCGGCTTTTAGGGGAGGCCTGAACATAATGAAGCATGTTTAGTGATACCTGAGGGTTCTTCCCCACTGAGTAGGAAGACATGTCAATTTGGAACACTAATTTTCTAGAATTTAGTCGTGGAGATGTGTAGGTCAGAAGTTATAACACATGAATTCAGAGAACACCATGGGTCTGTCTACACTAGGAGCTTGGTGTCCTACCTGAGCAGGTTTTTAGGTGCATCCTGTTTGTGCATTTACATTAGAATTGATAGGACAATGAATAGCTTAGGAATCCAGTGTTAAGAGGTTTTTATAAATGAATCATCAATTACAGTCTGGCTAAATACTAAAGGAATTGAAAATGATCTTGTGATGAATGTTTTGTTTCTTGTGTGAAGCCAGATCTGTTTGCTTTTTGATGAGTTAAGGAGCTACTCATAGAACTATGGCAACAATTGATGACGTCTCAAAGAACAGAAGACCAGGTTTACAAAGTGACAGAAACCAACTCCAGAATATGTCTGCCTCCTAAGTGATGTTTGTATATGAAAACTGAGGTATGCTGTAAAAGATAAATCCTGTGGACAGTGTTTTAAAATAAACTTAATAAAAAGCAGTGAATTTGATAAACAGCATAAACAGATTTGTAAAAACCTACATAAAATAAAAATATTTTTTAAAAATACATAGATTTTCATAATGAGCAAAATCCATAAATGCTTTCACATTTCAATTGCATGTCAACATTTCATGCAACTACTGAGAAAGTCCAATGCTTCATCTAAATTTGGGGACTAAATGCTACTGCTTTGCACCCACAATCACATTTCAAAATTTGAAGATTCTTCTTGCTTGGAGATGGGCAAGAACCCTTTCTAAAGCCCACATTTGCCCTAAAGCTAATGCAATCTTGATTCAGTTACCACACTACAGATAAAGCTGCTGTTGCATAAACATCACAGAACTGGGCTCTAAAGGTCTGAAGTGATTTGGATCACAGCTGGAATATCAGATGAATTTTGACACTGCTGTATGAGTACTGGCTTCTTTTATCTTTTGGACAAGTTGTGTTACTGTTACAGAATTTTCTGCCTTTTTTAAGCACATTCTTCACCAGACCACTAGAATACAAGAGACTGTTCTAACTACACCACAGACAGAAGGTTAATGATTTGAATAAGATTAACACGAACAAGATACTAAAAAGTACATTCCTCTGGCATTGTGCTGAAAAACTTAAGCAGGAAATGTTTGTTCTTCCTGTCAAGGTTGGACAACTGCATTTTGTCAAGTCTTCTTTTTTGTATTCTTCTCTCCAACAATTCTGCAGGGTTCATTTCAGAACTGTAATGAAGTGTCATGTCATGCTAATCACAATAAGTAAGAATATGGAAGTGAAATCTAGATCAGTTTAGCTGAGTTACAGTTTTCATGGTAGTGCCAGCATCAACAGCCACCAGTCCAACCAACCAAGTTGCTTTTCTACATGTACAATTTTTCATTGCATAAAACATAATAATTTTTAAAATGTATTTTTATTTAGTTTTGTTGTAAATGAAACAAATTAATTGTTCTGGAAACCCACAGAATTAATAGAAACCCAAATGAATGAGGTTCCTTGTTCATGATGGAAATGAAGCTGCTGTGGAGGTATACGTACATACTGAATGTTTTCTTTTTGCACAGTATTAATTGGTATAAAATGAATGAATATACATTAAGTTTCAAAATCTTTTTTAATTAGGGCCAAAATTTGATTCTTTAAAACATTATATCAGGGCCTTAAATTTGAAAAAGTCTGTAAGCATTCTGAAGAACATTATTATTATCTTTGTTTAGCTGTTTGTTTATAAACTAAAAATAGGAGGAAAAGAACAAACACTTTTAGATATACAACCATGGGAAACGATCAAAGGGGGAAAGAACAAAGCAAATAAGATAGATGATACTAACAAGTAGGTCTGGACATGTAGCCAAAAGACATAAGGGAGCAGATGGAAGAAGCAACACACAGAGAAACAAAGCAGAGTTAGGACTTACATGCAAATCCCTTGTGAATGCATTTATAAATTCATAGAATGAACTTTGTCATTTCAGTTGCATATCTTTTCCTCTCTTGCCCTGTTGCTGATAAATGCAGGACATGGATCCACCCTTTCACTGCTCTAACGTAAAGAAATGCTGAACCCAGAAAGTTGGGGTCAGGGGTGTATCAAGAAAGCAGTCCAAGACAAACAGCACCACAGAGTTAGCCTTTGCAGCTCCATTATGTATTCTCCTTGCAAGAAGTTCAAACAAACATTTGACAACTTATTTTAATATGTAAATGGCAAAAATAAACAAGAAAAGCATGAAAATCCAGAATATTTCAAGATATATGGCTTACCTAGGTAGAAGCTTGCCAATTAGGGGATGAAGTAAGAGCTCTTATTCTGGTTCTGCCTGTTGCTGAAGGTGTTACGTGAACAGCAGAACTGTAAACAGTCTTATCAAGCATAAACCTGCATTTCTTAGTGATTACAAGGGAAGGAAGCCTCCCCAGTTGTGGCAGAGAAAGAGACTTTTGGGTTAAATGGTCACTGAAGAGAATATTAAAAACAAAACTGTAGCATACACAGTACTTGAGGGCATGTTGAAAGCAATAATAAATTACTTTCATATCTAGTTGTAATATATTCAAGAGTTTGGAGTACTTCTGCATTACCTGAGGCAGTTACCTTGCCCATGGGGTGGCTGCTGAAGACCACGAGTGCAGCAGAAGATATTTGCTAGAGTGTGTTACAGACATCTGGGACAACGTGAAGCACTTTTCCAAACCATTCCCCTACATTCAAGAACCTAGGAACACCGTAGGAATAGCTGTCCAAATAGGGCTAGGTAGCATCCTACGAGGTACAGCCATATAGATGCTATACGTCCCCTTTGTGACTACAGTACTGTGGCAGGTGATGGAGAGGCACTGCTAGCTGGAATCTAGCTTCTGTCCACCTCATGTTTCAGCAGAACTGAGGCCTTGGGGCATTGGAAGGTTCAGCTTTAAAGCAACTGCAGTGTCTAAGATCCTCGAGGGAAACATGGAGCATTTCACGGTTAACCTGTGCTGAGTCTATGAGACTATATTCTTGATGCCAAGAAAATGCCTGAAAGCTGCCATTCAAGACATCAGCCTGGGTTTTAATCTTTTATGATCTTTAAATAAGCGTTAGGCACTGCTTGACAGAATCCTGGGCTTTGACTTATTTGGTCCATGATAAACATCTTTAATACAAAACTACATTTTTGTTTGTTATTAATCTCACTGCGCCAGCCTAGAGCAGTGAGAGCTTCACTTTGCAATTTCCTGGCTCCTGAAGATACTCTTCCTGCTTTTCAGGCTCATGTTATTAATACAGAGTTCTTCATGGCTGAAATAAATGCAAACGAAAATTTCCTTTCGTCTCTTAATATTAGAATAAACTTTTTTTCCCCTCATAATATTATGCAAATATTTCCCTGAACCAGCTATTGAGAAGTATTGACGTTTGAATCATCAAGCATTATTTTCAAGAAATGCTGCTTGCATCATATCCTATGACATTCATCATGCACAGCCATGAAAACTGGTCTGGGAATTGTAAATATGTAGTGGGTCACAGCCAATGTAATGGATTTAACTGTTAAGAGTTTGTTTTCTTTTTAGAGGTGGTTGTGCACTTGACTTCATCCATCTATTTTTATTTTTTTAAATAAACTGGCAAATCTGCGAAAATCTGCAAAACAGAATTCTGTTTAAACAAGTACATGAAGAACAGTTTTAGGATTTAATTTTTTTTCCAAAATAGCTCAATCGTCTTTGATGCAATGCTGCATACTTCACAGCTTGCCTAGAATAAACAGGGCAGTAACAAAAGCGTATTGAAAAGCAGAATCTGGTCCAGCAAGTTGTGTAGTGTAGGCAGCTAAATGTTCATGGCCAGCCCCAAGCTGTGCTGCTGCACGGAATGACCCACACCCTCAGGGTGCTGGATTGCTGGGTTTAGACCATTTGCTATTTTTATCATTTGTGTAAAAGACAGACCGTTCTCTTGAGCAAGCAGCAAAATGTGGCTGTTTCCTCATCGTGCAGGGCTCGGGGTCACACCTTGAACACTACTGATTTTTTCCCCTCTGAAAATGATGCCATTGCTTTGTTTGCATCAGCTACACATATTATACGCCATACGTATTCAAAGCTATATGGGAACAGTTCTAGAGGTACTTGTCTGTCTTTACAGCAGCTCTGGGAATTGGAGGATTGAGTCACCTGGATTTTCCATATGGAGGCTTTCACCTAGCCAGTGCAAATGAAACATTCATTTCATTAATTTTGAGTGACCAGTTTGAGACAATAGCTTTCAAACTATTATGCAGTGCTGCCTAGGTTTAAAGCATAGCTTCTAGCTTTAGGCACATATAACTTGTATTTAAAACCTAAGGGCTAAAATTGCAGAAGAACCCCCCCAACTAGGAAATGCAGTATTAATGGCTACCAGTGAAAAAAAAAACAGGTATAAATCATTTACCATTGCACTTCAAAAACATTCTATGACAAAGACATGAATAAATCATATTGCTCCAGGGAATAAGTTAAGTGCTTTAAATCTCATTTCTCTTCAACTCCTACTTTCCAGTTGCTGAAACAAATGAGATGACGGTTCTTGGAAAACAGATCCTTTTAGTAAACAACTTGAATCCATTCCTTTATTGCATGGTCTTAATTCATCCCCAGATTGTTGTTATTATTTTTATTATTATCATTAAGCTCTAATTACAGACAAAAAAATTGTTGTGGCAGATACCAAACAAAGAGAGGAAAAGATGATCCACATGACAGCCCGAGCCCAAGACAAGAAACTGCACAGGTCAGCGAGATAAGCCATAATCTCAGCCCTCCAGCAGTTTAGCTGTTGTTAAATTTTTGGTGGGCACCATGGCCAAGAACATTCAAGGAAGGATTTAAAGACAAAGTTATTCCAGCATTTGAATGTTTGTGTGAATTTCTCGATGCTGTGGAGTCAACATGGAGGCAAACATGGAATAGTTAATTAACACACAAGCTACTATTATGACTAAACAGAGGTTCATCCTCATAGCAGCATCAACAAGACCAGCTGACATGAAGGTGGTCTACTATTTGTCTATGCTTGCTCACCTACAACCATTTGTTGTAGGTACGGTCTAGAAAAAAAAAGGAAAAAGTATGTTTTTTATAACTTGGTGAGATGGCAGTCACATTTAGCTCAGCACCCTTTACACAGTAAAGAAAAATACACAAGAAACTCATCTCACCTTGGGTTCCTACCACAAAGTCACAGCTTAGCCTAGACAATGAAAACCCCAAATTTACTCACATTTTATTTACATGACATTACGTAACAAAAAGAAGCTGGAGCAAGCTTGAGACAGAACAAAAAAAGCCAAAACAATCTAGGCATTTGGCTGTCAGGTAAACATCACTGCCTCAGATATCAACTCCTGGGGAGAACCGGCCAGTCCTCCTTAGCATGGTCAGGCTCAACATGCCTCTAGTCACTGTGGTGGGTGATCCCCCTCAGCTGCAGGGCCAGCAGCTGGCATCCTTGGCTATGGGAATGTTAGGCAAGCTTAATAATAGGGCTTGCTACTGGCCTCTCCTGTAATTATATTAGTTATAGTTTAAGCATCATAAAGCCAAGGATGAAAGTGTTGACTAGGACTAGCATTTATCCAGGACTCCCATTAATCTGCATATATGGGAAGTTTCCTTATCTGAAAGATGTCTGTGTTATCAGGGCTGAGATTGTTAGATTCTCTGTTTTCCATGAAACGTATGCCAGTGACAGGACTGACTTTAGCTTTGTGGCAGAGCGGTCACAGCAGCAGTAGGTGATGCCAGTTTTTCACAGAAATACACAAAGGGCCAGAACATCATGCCCTCCTACCATAAAACACACCCACAGAGACAAATGAACAAAGAAAATTAGATCAGTGAGGAATTTTTCCTGTATTATTTCTCCCACAGAATTTTGCCCTTACTATTTCATGAGGGGAATGAGGTTACCCCTCTGCAAGGCAGATTTTGGGGAACTGTCCCAGAGCTAGTCCCAGGGAGGCATGCAGAGCCCAAGAAACCACCGCGCTTTGGGACCAGCCACGTGGAGCCCACATGCCAGATCTGCCGCTCGCTGGAGGCAGGTCTATCGGAGCCATACAATCAGGAACTCCCCGTGTTTGTGATGATGCCGTATCTGATCCTTTCCTTCCTGGATATAAATAGTTTCATTATGAAGGACAGCCAGTCAGATATTTATCATAATTTCATGTTGCTATTTTTAAAAAATAGATACGCAGTTTTGTCATGCACAACTTCCAACAGGAAATGTTTTCAGTTTGAGGCAGCATAACTTACTGACCGACAGAGCATTTGTACCCCGTTTAGGATGTGTTTTCTGATGGTTATACAATTTGATATGGACCGTTTAAAAATACCAGTTTGATAATTATGAAGTATTTAGGAGCATTTGGATTATTTCATTGGTTCTCAGGAACTGACTAGTGAGTTTAGGGAATGTTTCAGCTGGTAATGCTACTTTTTAGCCTGTGAACAGCTTTGTTCTGTTAATATTTAGTATCTTTTACAAAGTAACAATTCTATCAGAACTACTGAGTTTACTCAGCTTTTTGCTTTAGTTATAGGGATGGACATACTAGTCGATTCATGAACATCACACCTTCAGTTATTGGCATTTCCTGAACATGTTAGTTCTTTGGATTCTGTACATTTATTTTGCCAAACTTCCCAGAGGGAGTTAAAGGGCAAGAAGTTCATCCTTCTGTGTGTATTTTCAATGGCTTTCATTACAATATATATTTTCCATAATCGGAAGTGTTGCTAGGTTGCATGGAATACATATCAAAATAGATGGAAGGATTTATAACCTCCCCACAGGGTGACGGAGGTGATTCACCCGTACCAAGAGGGGAACATCCCATGCGTAAAGTGCTATATGAGGTTTATGCAAAAATCACCCAAGTTTCTTGTCCCAGATTTTGGAACAGGCCACCACCTACTTTGTATTTCCATAAAGTTAACACTGATGAGAATCCACATCCTAAACCTAACTCAGCCAAATGGTCTACAAGTATCTAAAAGCTGAGCGTGAGGCAGTGGGAATGCACGCTGCTTGGGAGTCACATCTAGCTTTTTCTTTTAAGCCATAAAAACAGCCATGTCTGACTACACTGCGTGTCTTTAGACAGGCATCTTGTACTTCATTAGGAGATAATGTGACATGTTATTAAGTGCTCGTAATTGGTGTGGGTTTGTTAAAATATACAGTATAAGTCATTCTTTTCAGTAAACAGTAAATGAAATTCATATTTTACAAACCCACGGCTTTCTTCCGCTTATATCTTTCAAAAATAAGCATGATTGCTTAATAAGCTATGAAGAACAAAGCACACATTCTTGCTCACCCACGCGTTCTTAGTGCATGTCATAGACAAGTTTAAGATGCACAAGAAATATAGCCTAGAATCACTGTGAAATCTTCAAAGCCATCCCCTGATTTAGTGTACGTGAAAATGTGGCTGTTACTAGTTCATTTGAATTTTTTTACTTTATCCTCTGCTGATGTCAGACACTATGATGTCACAACAGCTGCTGGCGGTAATAATTGATACCATACAGAAAAAGCTGTGTTCTGAAGCAAAAGTTAAGCAGTAGGCAAGGAAAACAATTTTTATTTTTATGCAAATAATTGCAGTATTGTGTGCTGATATAATTTCTGCCTAGGTCTTGACTCACATGCTAGTTGTATTTTGCTTTCCTTCTAACTACAGCCATAACCAAAATCAAAACACATTTTTCTCCTTTAGTTGTTGATTTACTGTAGTATTACAGAATTATTTATAGATGAACACACAGACCAACTTACATGTGGTATCTGTATTGCATGAAGTCTACATTATTATGGGCTTCCACTATAAAAATTGGTTTCAGTAACAAAAAATGAGAGCACAAAATGTTATGCAGAAGCCAAGCTGTTTAGAAACATAATCGCTCAAGCTTTTAAGTGAAGCGCAACATCTCTTTAATAACTAGTCCAGAAGCCACCCCATCCTGGAATTGTATTTTCCAAGCTGTCTTCAGCAGCCAATTATTTCATTTTGTTTTGACTATGCAAGGAAAGAAGTGCTCCAAACACTTGAAGATTGTTATTCTTTTTCTTGTGATGTTGATTGAAATCTTAGAAGTTAATAATAATTAAAAAGAAGAGTAGATTAAGTTAATGTTTTTATACTCAAAGTTTAATTAAGAATTTTATTTCAAAATGCTTCATGGATTACACAGTTGGGAACTAGATGTAACAACTTTTCTAAGAAGCCACATACTGCTGTTAGTTGCATATTTCCTTCTGAATAGTTGGTGGTGTTTATTTCTTCTGATAATTTAGGGGGGCAGTTCTTGGAGATGTAAGGATAAGGACAAAAGGAAGAAAGAGGCAATGTCTGAAAAACAGTCTTCACTCATTTGCAATGTAGATAACTTTGTGCTTCTCAATTACTTCTATGTCATGCTCCAGTTGTTTCATCTGTGTTTCCAGCTTTTCTTTATGTAGCTTCTTGGGTATGGTGTCTATTTCTACTGGAAGACACTGAAATTCACGGTACACTTCCTCCCAGTTCTTTTTCAGTCCCTAGTGCCATTGGATGAAAAGGAAGGACATGAGGAAGAACTTATTAGGAATAATATGCACATAAAGTACTTTGGGTGTTTTTGTTAATCTTGCATTTGATAAGTATCACTGCAACGTTAATATATAAATATATGGATAATATTTAATCATCTTCATTGGACCAAATTAGTTAAATGCTTAAAAGTCAAAGTAGTTGCCACAGAAATAATTTTGGCTTATTCTGATGCAATATAAGTAATGTTCTTTAAAAAGCTCTGTGCCTTGGAGAGAAAAAAATTAGTCTCTGAGAGACAACAAAACACTAATCAAACCAATGAAGGATGAGCTACAAAAGCGCTAAACTGAAAAAAAAGATGAAAAAAGAAAAAAAAGGACATAAATTCAACTGTCAACTCTGTAGCCTACCAGGAGCTCCAGCAAGCCTGCATGTACACTTCATTTCCAGTCCTCAGCATGTTCAAGGAAAAATTGCACAAGGTGAACAAAGAGTGACTCTTCCTTACTCTATATAAGAGACTTTTATGCTTCCAACGGCCTACAAGTAGGCAGCTTTGCTCCAATGTATCTAGTTCTAGTATGCTCACTGAAGAACTACTAGGACTCATAAAAGCTGCCTCAAGACTCCTATCACTCAAATGCCGCCTTTTCTCCCAAATGCAACAGGAATTATCTTACCAACTGTGCTACAGAGCCACTTCCACAAACAGCAACCTGGCTACCACAGGCACCACAGCATCACACACAGCAGTGTTACCTACCTTAAGTAGTCACAAACTGGAACTCCAAACAAAATTCAACAGCAGTTTCTGACCAGCGGCTTCATTTTCAGTAACTGAGACTTTGCTCTGACCACAGATGCCAAACTGATCCCACAATATTTTCATTTCTATGAACTATTTTGAAGACAGTCTAAATAATGGCATGCCCTTCCTAATTTGCACTTACAATAATGTCTATAGGCAGCTTATTTTTTTGAATAAAAACCTAGCTGTCACTGACCTTATCAACAATAACTTCATTAACTGCTAACTCTCTTGAATGCTGCTACACAAAGGGTTACCTTACTAAAGGGAACTGTATCTTCCATATACAAAAGGCCAAGAATTAAAAAAATAAACCCATGCAATCATCCTAATCATACTCATAAACTTGTTATTCAAAACCAGAGACAAAGTTTTATCCACAATATATGCTGAATGGAACCAGACTGGTTGAAAAATAAAATTTAAAACTTGTCTTTACATCCTCAACTAGTGCAGCAATTGCTCTTACTGTCTCTCCTTGTGAGGACAATAAAAATCTACACATCCTATAAATGCATACATGATGATTTATTAGAGTTTATTCCATCCACCAAATGTCCTCATGAAAACGGTATAGGTGAACTTAAGGTATCACACCTACTGCTAGAAACACATACAGCAAGCAATATTGCAGTACAATAGGGCAGGCAGAGACAAAACACTTTCCCAAAACGTTTTTGCTCTCAGTTCTGTTTCCTTAGGGGAGATCACAAAGTATCTTGAAGAATGAAGAACCGATGTTACTCTTGGGAACTGAAGTTTTCAGCTCTTCTCTGGATTCCACTGACACACTGATTTTATGGCACACCCTGATATCCAACCTCATGTCCTTCTTCACTACTATTAAGTACCTTATCTCCCAGACTGGCTAACTGATTAACAAACTGAAGTTAAATTTGGAGGTGTTATTCTTAAGAAATACTTAGCTTTGAAGATTGTTCCTTCTATTTCAGAACTCAAGGATTCTTGGGCCTAAAATTTGTCTGATTTTGTCCACTGTATGAATTGATTTAACAGAAGAAATACCTCTCCCTGTCAATACTAAGAAAAACACACTTTTTTACTATGAACTAATATTTTACAGATTCAAAGCAGTGTACTTATTACCGCTGAATAAATACACTGTATTTATTGCAGTGTATTTATTGCAAGAGTCATTTGTGGCTTCTTTTAAATAATTCTTATTTCTGTGCATTAGTAAAAACTGGCTTGGAAATAATTAAAAATAGTGACTTTTAAAACACATTAGAACATGCACTCATCACAGTTTATCCCAACAGAGTGGGGAGACCAAAAGCAGTTCATGACTCCCTCCATACAAATCGGGCTCACAGCTCCTCCAACAGCAATGTAGTATGCTGACCACGATCGCTAAGGGCTAGATCACAGACTGAGTATCAAACTCTACATAAGGAGGTCTAATACATGCTGGATCAGTGAGAAATATGTAGTGCATTTATCAACATTCTCTTTTATTCTCATGAAATCCCAACCAAAGTAAGCATAATGGAGAGAGTTCAATAAATGTTGGCACAAATTACTTCTCGTTATTTTCCTAAGTTCATTAGGCTTGATTGTGTTCTCAGACTTCTACTGCCACGTATTCTTTCAAATGAGATGTGCACATGTGTTCACTAGCAATGTCGATTATTTTAAAAGACAGGAATTCCCATATGTCTTCAGCTGAGCACTGGGTAGAAGCCACATACCCTGGGGACACTAATTCCTCCTCACAATATAACTGTATAAGCAATCTGGTCCATGAAAGAGCAGACTTTTTTCAAAAGTGTAAGAGAAAATACTGAGTTAATAAAAACAATCTAAAAACTTTTTAGTTAAAAAAAAGTATTTTGGTGCACTCTTGTATTTTAAAAATATAGAACATATTTTTAATCGAACTAAATGCAGAACTGTGAGCAGATGAACTCACATGCTTTTTTGCCCGTGCATTTTTTTCTGCATAGTTAAATTGCTGGACCATCAGCTTGTCCCATGCCTTTCCTGCCATTAAAATATCTTAATCTTCACCCTTGCTGTTATATTCTTTATATTGCTGTCAATGTGATACCCTCATCTCTCTCCCATACTCCTTCCCAACTTCTATTGCTTGCTGCATAATCAAGAAACACCACAGTCCTGGTTTTAGTCTTGCTGACTAAACATTTAAATCTTTGCAAGTGAGTTAGACACTGTGTTTTCTCTCTAGACATTCTGCTGGCCTTTTTTTGGTGGGAATTCAGCATCTTGGACTTCTCCCTTCATCTACTTATTTGTTATTAAGGGACAGACTGATAAACATGTATCACTATAATGTGAGCCTCATTTTTATGGGAAATTTGACTAAAATGTGGTCATGAGAAATTGCAGTTCAAAGACTGGACATACTTTTAAAATTTCTCTTTTCTGCTCTACTTCTTTTATGTTCTCTTTAGAAAATCTTGTGCAATAAAAACTGTATGAAAGACAGTATCCAAAACATCTTGACAAAATACAGTTCTTCCAGTTATAGTTCCTTAAATATATTGCAATTTAATTCTCTTTTCTGGTTTTGCCACATCTTAAAGCATGACCTTGTGCTTTAGTCAGTGAGGTCACAATGTGAAGACAGAAACTGCCAATAAAAGTGAGAACATTACACATCAGATTTAAAAAAAAAAAAAAAGGCAATTTGTATTTTTCCAGTAGAGAGTCAGAACTGTCACTAAATTCATATTTGTGATTTTCTGCCTTCTGTTGAATTTTCACTGAAATTCCAGGTCATTATGGGGACAGGAATCCTACAGAACTGAAGTACTTGTAAATTTGGACTACAGATCAGCTCCCATCAGATCAGTTTACTACTTCGGTTCTACAGCTCCATCTAGTGAAAAAGTAGCTAACGTATTCGCCTGGCTAAAAAAAACCCTAGTATACTTAGATTAATTTATTAAGCTTTTGTATATCTTACTAATTACACTAAATCAAAATATGCACCTGCAGAAGACTTGTCCTTTCTTCATCAGATAGCCGTTTCATGGCTTTTTTCTTGAGATGCTCCAAGATACTGGCCTCATATTCTTCCTGAGCTCTCTTCACTTCTTCCTTTCTCTGTGTTATATATTTTGGTGTAACACCATAATCCTAAAAAGGTAAGAAAGAGTTGTTTTTATGTACTTTTAAGAAAGAAACAAAGACATGCATGTCATACATAGCATTACATTTGCAAAGACAGCTTGAAAGGGAATTTTGTGCCACTGAACAATAAAATCTTAAGCCACTGTGTTCTTAGATGTATCAAACGTGATTGTCATTGTAGCCTGAGCAAAACATATAAATGATACCCTTCAATTTCTTTTTGCAACCTTGGGAGAAAACAGAAACCAAACCCCAAAATGTCTATTTATAAGAATTGATGGTTGAGTGAGGAGTTTGAAACCTGTTAATGACAGAAAGCTATTTTACGTTTTTATATGGTGTCAGATTCTACATTCTGGAACACATTCCTTATTACTTCCTTTGCAGGGTCTTCCTGCACCCTGATTCATGCATGCTAAACATTGCATGCCACAGAAAAGAGTTGGGAATTATAAACTATCCCATATGGGATATGGCAGAATAGTGTTTCTGTGAGGTAAAAACAATTTCTAAATATCCCAGAAGTACTTGGGGAACACATCTACTGTGCCTTATCCCCTGTAAAATGGAGCCTATCTAGCTCTGCCAGAAGGTACTGTAGTATACCTTCTATGCTTGCACATGCTAAATGATCCATAAATCTATGTCTAGCTGTGCAAAGGTACTGCAAGTGCTTCGATTCACTTTTTTGCATCTCCCCTGTGTCACGAGTTCTGTCATATGTCCTGTCCCTTCTTTGAATGATGTTCTGAGTTACCTGTTTAGATAAGTTACCTCTTTAGGTTAGCCAGACTCCCGATACTTCTTGTTTTCCTGAGCAGTGGAATGGACAGTTGTTCTGCTGGGAGGAGGTTGTCCTCACAGGCATGCCAGCTCCTTTGCTTTTCAGAGCTCTCTCTGACAGGGTTCTATCTACCTACTAGTTCCCTAAATAAGCTGATGTTTGCTCTGCTGAAGTGCAGTCTGTACAGTACCGCATGCCTCCCTGCAGAGGAGTGTATCTTCAACCACCTGTGCAGGGCCTGTGCAACCAAGACTATCACACCTCTGACCAGTTCTTTCTCATTTCTAAGTAGCAGAACCAGAAGAGCACAACCACTGGTTGGCTCAGCTATCATCTGTGTTAAGAAGCTGCTGCTGACATGGCCCAGGAATCATTTCAGATTGCTTTCATCCAATTGTGTTGTTCTTTCAGCAGATACCAAGGAGGGTGAAGTCTTCCCTAAGAAGCTGCACTGTGATCTGAAGATTTCCTCAAGTTGCTGTAAGAGATTTCATCTAGTTCCTCACCTGATTGGATGGTCCATAACAACATCTGTTTGACACTTAACTGGCTTTTCCTCTGATCCTGTTCCACAAGCTGAACCAGCTTGTTGCCAATTCCGTAGAAGAGCTCCATACATTTGAACAGCTCCTTCACCCAAAGGGCAACCACTCCTCTTTGCCTGTCTTTCCTAAAGACCCAGCATTCCTTCCCCACAGAGCTCCATTTGTCTCCCCACTAGATACTCCCAGGGTTCCCAATACAACACATGTGCTATTGCTTTAGCAGCATCAGTCTGACAGCATAAGCAAGTGAATACAGAGCAAAGGCACAGCACAACTCTGGTGCCTGTGATTTTCTCCTGGATGAATTTCAAAGGTCTACCACAAACAGCAGTGCTATCTAAACATCTCAAAAAGAACCATGAACATTTCGTGGGAGAATGCAGTAGAGAACCTCAAATAGGCATTGCTACTAGTATTTCCACTACAATTTAATACAACTTACCTTTTTTTTAATATATTTTGGAACAAGTCCTGAAGTTTCAAGGAGATATTTATCTCCCTGTCTGCTATCAACACAAGTAGGTTGAGGCTTTTTAGGCAATCCTGTGATAGCAGCGACTGCATTTGCATTTATAAAATTCTTTTTACTCTGAATTCCCATAACTGGGCGATCTGTCCTCTGTGGCACTGATAATGCAGGCAATTTCTTACTCTCCTGTTCTTTTTTTCCTGTGAATTGAGCATGTAAACATTTTCAACAATGACAACCAAGAACTTTGCAATTTAATGTTATTATATTTTTTCAAATGGAAAAAAATAAGTACAAAATTACATAAATGTAGAAACCAGCTGTATCTGTGATGAAAGAATTGACTGAGAATGTACTGTGATGAAAATGATTATGCTTCTTCAGCATAACAGAAGTTTCATAACCTAGGAAATACTATGTTGTTTTAGGTGGGTTTTCTTATAATTTGCCACTCATTTCCTCTTAACTGCAGTAGTACAAGACTTTCTTCAAATGTTACTAGAACTACTTTTACTAGAGATACTCGTTGTCAGGGCCCTTAGGCATTAATAGCCCTGCCCAGTCTCAGCTGAGGCATCCACCCTACATCCTTGGGCTCAGGAACCTCATTTCAGCTCAGCCCTGTGCTGCTGGTGCCTGGCTGAACCCTCTCTGCCATGGGATCAGTGGATGGACCTGGCCTGTTACCCCATCTTGCCTGATGGTCACGAGGTCATTGACAGGACACATTTTCATCACCACCCCACTGCTTGCCTGCTGCTGGTGTGGTAGGACTGCACCCTGTTGTTAAGGAGGTTGCCCAGGCTTTATTGTGGTTGCCCTCAATTTCCTTTTCCCTCAGGCAAAAGCCCTGCTCTTGCTGCTCCCTAACACTTGTCAACAACCTGTCACAATCCTTTTTCTAGAGAATATAGAAACTGTTCCTTTCTAGCGTAGTATTTTCTCCAACACACCAACAGAAAGTCAGTAGTCTCCTGAGTAGTCTCACTTCAGGTGAGTGATGAAAGACAATTCATTTCCCACCATATTTCCCACTAGATATAACTCTAACCCAGTCATTATCAGAGAGAATGATTTGGTTCAGGTTGTCTGAGTTCATGTTCTTTGACAGTAAGTAGGTGTAATGTCACATGTGACAGTTCATTACTACAACAGCTCGTTTCCTGATCCTGAGCCCACCAACGAGTGCTTTCCTGGGGTTTGTTTTTACAACCTGATAGCTTGCCATAACTTAGTACTGTAGGACACACAGGCTTAAATCTCTATTTCTCTTACGATTTTTTTTTTGAAACGAGATCTCTGAGGCTTCTCAGTGAGTACTGGCTCACCCTTATCTGCAGTACACTGGTGCATATTGGCTGTTTTGGGAGGCCCTACTTCTTCTGGAGCCAGCAACCAAGCTTGGTTAAAACAAATGCTCAAGTCCAGTAATACAACAAGACTCAGCTGAAGGTTAAGAAACACTTTTTGTAAGGAAGTGGTGAGCAATCAAAACAATTGCAGTATCCCAGACTTCAGGGGGAAAAAGTCAATCTTTCTGTTCTGTCCTTGCAATCTATTTTTTAACTAGTTGACTCAAACACAGTTTTGAAGGTGGCAGAGATTCTACAAACACACAATGTGATAATCCCATTTAGACAACTGATCACTGGTTAAATTCCAAGTGATGAAAGTGCCATGCTTTAAAAGAGGGGATTAAGCAGTGTAACAGCTTAACTTCTGCAGTAGGTATGAAATGCCATCCAGCAAAGGTACAAGGAATTTCTGAGTTAATGATACAGTTCCTTCTCAAGATCTGTTAGGATGTAGTCATGGCAATGGAATTACTAGTCTGGATCGAAGCTGTGATGTGACATAGTCATTTTGAAGCTCTGGTACATTGACTTCAAATGCAAGCACATTTTGCTATTATGAAGCCCTGAATCAACGAGTTGAAATAGAAGTATTGTGAGCTGCTTGTCTGAGAAAAATGGGTCAGAGCACTGTATCACAATATATAGCAAATCTGAAGTAGGTAGCACTCATTTTATAATACAGGTACTGAAAAGGGACCTTACAGACTGCTCTAAGCTACTGGTGAATCTTCTCTATGCCTATCTAAAACACTAGTGTGGTAATGTAACAAAATCTTCAGCTTGGAAGCACTCACACTCCCATGGCCTGATGAATGACATTCCAGCACACTGAACACTGCTCTGATTTCCTGAAAAAGTGAAGGCTTTGTTCAAAAGTGACCCTGGGTGCCTCGAGTGTCTCTGGGACCAAAGCTCACCTTAACGTTTTAATAATCCACATTGCCTGAGGCATTAGTCCTCCACAGTCTCCTAGGACAGCCTGTATATTCAGTGCCACAGCCGTTTATTTGCATGTCCCACACAAATTTGGGAGCTGGACTCCTATATTCCTTTGGACAGCTTTTTTTTTTTTTTAAATTTAAATACTATATATTAAGATATTCTATTTTTCCAGGCTGAAATAAATTTCAAGCTGAAACTTTATAACTCAATTGCACTTAGAACTCCAGCCTCACTAAGAAAATCACTCCACCCTTGCAGAACCAGCCATGAGGCTGAACATCAGAACTGTCAGCTCCTTATCCCCAGAATTCCAGTTTGTGCCCAAACATAGGGGCACATTTTCTTATTTCTGTGACATGCAGATCTCCAAAAAAATGTTGTACTTTGAACACTGCCAGCCATTTTAATGCTATGGGATTAAGAGCTGACAATGAGTGCTGAAGAGTAAAAACTGTGTGTTGTTTGTAACATCAAGAAAGGCAAACAGAGTTTTACCATTCCTCTTCAAGCATTAAAACCCAATTATTTCACTTCTATTACTGCCATTCACATTATTTACTATAATATTAACGATCAGATGCAGAAAGGAACTAAACTCCATAGTTAGAAATTGAAATATCATCAGGGTAGAACATACCATCAACACATCTTCAACATCTGAATAGCTGCAGCCAAGAGAGAGAGAATTTTTCTGTATGTTTCAGCTGGTTTTGTACCTCATAAGAGTAAATGCTTACTGTATTTTCTAATGACATGTATAATCTCCTTGTTGCTTGTTTCAGTATTTTTACGCAAAAATAAGAAACATTTTCATAAAATAGCAAAATAGTTTTGCTATCAAAAGAGCAATGGAAACTGTCCCAGCATGCAAAAATGGTTGAATTTTTAAAAAAGATTTGATTCTCCTGTCTCTTGCAACATTAATGTTATCGATTTAAAAATAAAAGAATAACATTACATTTCATGTATTTCATGCCCACACTCACTTGCTGGTAGCTTGGGTTCCTTTGAATGCTTCTGCAGAAAGTTTTTTGGAGACGGCACTGCAACTTTTGCTGGTCCCATAGTTTTCCACTGAGCTTTATTTTTCTCTGCTTCATGCTTCACAAATGGTCTAAACATGGATATATACCTTAGACATTAAAAAACAGCCATTGGTGAGAACATTATTTAAAACACTTCTTCAAAGAATATACATTTTGCAGCAGTTCATTCCATAAATCTAAGCTGGTTTGTGTTGTACTCTCTCCCAAATAAAGGCCATCATTCCAGTTTGGGTTTGAGTGGCAAGGAGGGGCAAGGCTGCAGGGGTGACTTCTGAAACCAGGACACATTCATACAACCTTCACACGAAGGCTAAGCCCAGCTCTGCACTGACAAGTTGTTTTTCTGATTCTGAAGGTAGCTTACAGCTTCCTTCTTCTCTTGTGTCTCCAGGGACAGTATTATCATGCTTTGGGAAATGGTTCCAGTATGCTCTGTTCATATATATACTGAAAACAGGTACTTTGCAGTGCATTGACACCTAATTTTTGTAAATAAATTGCTTGCATAAACTATTTTAATGAGGTTGTGCATGACACACTTTGGTGTTTGTTTTTTCATTAGCTCCATTTTGGAAAGGTTGGGGTTTTTTTTAACATGGTTATTTGTTTTGTTCAAAAATGCATCCATATGTACACCTGCTGTGCATCTACAGGAAAACAGTAATCATGAACCCACTTTGCTAGGTTTTCTGTATATGAAAGTCTGCAGTATGGGAAAGATGTAAATGCTGATGTATCTTGGCTGTTTCAGAAGCTGCAGTTGCAGTACATTGTAGGGCTTTATGCAGCAATCAAATACATTAAGGAAAAGCTCAGTTGGCTTCAAAACTGGTGAGAACTATATTGATAATGAGAAGATTCACTGCTTCATTCTATGAGCTGAAACATATTTGAGAGGAATATAAAACCTCATGCTTCAGAAAACATGTCAAACATAGTCAAGAGTTGGACAGGATGTCCTTGATCATGAGTTTATATTATTAATGTCCACTGTATCATTGTCTCAATGTTCCTGTTGAACCATCTGTTATAGACTACTATGAGATTAGATGAGCTGGATGATTGCCCCAAAATAGCACAGCAAACTGTATATTTCTTATATTACCTAGGTCTGAACTATGATCCTGAGCTGCTGTAATCACTGCTGGTTTTGGCACTTACTGAAATGGCTTATGTGAAAATCAGTAAGGGCTTAGACATGAAAAGGTATATACACATGGTATGCACACCATATGTTGCATATGGCACTGAAAGTTCTCCTTTAATCAGAAGTATGCAAACATGTTCTCCAAAAGAAGCCAAACACTGATCATTAGCTGATTAGCAGCATCTTGCCCTTACCTGAAGGACTGCGCTGTCATAGATATTTTCCTGAAGGAGCAGAACTCCCTGTTGCTGAAGCTATGGCTCACTGTAAATTTTAAAACCTTTCCATTTTTAAGAAACACATACTAAACAGTTGCACTCTTCTTCCAGAGAAAAAACATGGTTATGAAAAAACTATACAATATTTCCAGGTAAGGAATAATAAAACCCCAAAGATTACATATCATGCAACCTATTTTACGGAAATACTGACATAGGATGAAAGAAAGGATGTTAACACTGGGCCAGTAATGGGAGTCATAGTGGTAAGATGGTTAAAAGCTTTTGAATATGAGCAGCAAATGTTTGATATGTGTATTTGCACTTGATCATAACATGTAAGAGGTCTTCATTAAAAATGTGAAGTTATTTTCCCTTCTGGAGACTTGATCTGCAAAATCATGAGGAGATTATGTACGTAAGATTATCCATAATTCCAGACATACCTCTGATTATAAGGATTTATGTTTTACTTATTTTTTTCTCTTATATTTGTAACAAACAGCCATAGATATATGCAAAGCCCCACCACATTCACGAATTACTGCGTTCCTCACCATTTGCTAGGAGTGGCACTGTAGCCACACAGTAGAAAAAGGGAGTGACTTTATGAGGAGTCTGACCTAGTAGGGGTTCACACAGCCTTGGAATGAGCAAGTGAAGGAGAAAGTATGGAGTTTATTGCATATTGGCAGAAGGTTTAAGGTTATCTTTCAAAGATGTCTTCTGCAGACAGCTGTAGGTGCTCCTTTGGATAAAGGGATGTGGCAGTTGTGGTTTTTAAGAGACTTTTCAGGCCAAAAAAGTGGCTAAATGCTGTGATATACCAATAGCATAGGGTTAGAGAGGGGCAAGGAACATGATTATGAGGGACTTGAGTATCTTAATGCATTCATCATTTGACAAGGGGAGAAAAGACAATACATTTGTAAGACAGTTACTCCTTAGATGTCACCTTGGGACATCCAAGTTGGGGAAAATGAGGTGCATTGGTTCCATGCATAGTACCTGCTCTGAGCAAAATATATACAATTTCATATGGGGAAAAAAACCCCAAACCAACCAACCAAACCTAGGTTATGTATGCATGAGTTAGAAGTGGTCAGATCATGCTGTTAACCAGGTGCGACACTGCTGTTACCAGCTGGGTATTTGGCACATTGCAAACTGAAGCAGGAAGCAGGGTGCAAGCAGAAGTCAATGAGATTGGAAGGGGGTTTAGTCAGATTACATGCAACCTAAGGAATCCCTTGCCTAAACTGAACTTGGTGGTCATGCAGTATCCAAATCCCTGAATGGTATTGGGAAAGGAATGGATTTAGTGCTGTGTGCATTGCTGTACTGTCATTTCTCTTTCCTCTGTCTGCCAGGGCCATCTTTTGGAAACTATAAAAGATGGTATGATCTATTTTAACAAGAAAAAGTTTCAGAACCATGAATCTCACAACCCTGAGCCTCTTTACCTGAAAAGGGATAACTATCTTTCTTCTGAGGAATGTCACTGATATATCTACTCATTTTAAATCTATGGAGTCATGACCCGTGTTAGCTTTTCACTTAAAATGCTGACTGTGACAACTTTTGCTCCTATAAAATAATAGGGACCTGGAAAAAATATGAACACATGTTCGCATAATTAGCAAATAAGAACTTTACAAAAATTCTCAAAGGAATTAATACTAGCAGGAGCAAAGGGCATTTTTAATGTTTTTAAGGTAGAATCATAGAATCACCTGGGTTGGAAGAGACCCTTAAGATCATCTAGTCCACCCACAGCCTAAACCTTACTAGTCCACCTCTAGATCATGTCCTTAAGCACTTCATCTACATGCCTTTAAATACCTCCAGGGATGGTGACCCCACCACCTCCCTAGGCAGCCTGTTCCAATGCTTGACAACCCTTCCAGTAAAGAAATTCTGCCTGATACCTAATCTAAATCCCCCCTGGTGCAATTTTAAACCATTTCCTCTTGTCCTATCACTTGTCACCTGAGAGAAGAGACCAACCCCGACATCTCTACACCTGCCTTTCAGGTGGTTGTAGAGAGCAATAAGGTCTCCCCCCAGCCTCCTATTCTCAACACTAAAAAGCCCCAGCTTCCTCAGCTGTTCCTCACAGGACTTGTGCTCCAGACCCTTCACTAGCTTCATCATCCTCCTCTGGACATGCCCGAGCATCTCAACATCCTTCCTGGAGTGAGGGGCCCAAAACTCAACACAGTCCTCAAGGTGTGGCCTCATCAGAGCTGAGTATAAGGGAACTATCACTTCCCTTATCCTGCTGGTTACACTGTTCCTGATACAGGCCAGGATGCTGTTGGCCTTCTGGATAAGGAAAGGAGTGGAAAAGAGAAGCAAAATTAGCAATGTCAGAAGACATGCCTGACACATGAAAAGAATGGAAGTGTAGCACTGAGAAAAAATTTTAAAACCTTAGCTTTTCAGGTGCTCACTGTAAAATCGTTAAAAGTGTGAATAACAAGGATGTCATGTAATTCCCTGTGTGCAACAAGTGCTTTGTAAATTCTTTCTCAGTGAACAAGGTGGCACTGAAGATGCCAAACCGAATCATCATCCCACGGAGCAGGCTGCAAACCCTCAGACATTAGCTAGGGACTCATTAGGAGGAGCAATAACTACGCAAAGCCTATTTTTCTCCTTTAGTATCTGTTATCTGTTACCCGTAAGATGCATTGCCTTGCCAGAACCAGTCACCCTGTCAGCAAGTGGTGCTGTTGCACCCACGTACCTGGGAGGCCTGACAGGCTTCTCCTCCAGGCGGGGCGCGAGGTTGCAGATGCTCTCCTGGGCACACTGCGCCGCCATCCTCCGGCCGAGGGGCCGTGGGAAGAGCCCACCTCCCTGAGGGGACCTCGCGTTGCCCCTCTTCACGGCTCTCCCCTCCACACTCACTCAGAGAACGGCTCCCTCTCCCTCCTCCCGCCGCCCCCTCAGGCCGCCGCCGAGGCAGGTGCGGGCCGGCACACAGTTGTGCGGTTACTGGGGAAACCTGTCGCTAGGTCACCGCGCCGTAAGGGGGTGGAGCCCGCGCCATCCGCCCCGCCCCCCGGCGCTAGGGCAAGGAGAGCCAGCGCATGCGCAATCCCGAGAAGCAACGCCCGGAGCCACGCAGGCGCACTTCGCGAAAGTGAAGCCGGCGAGGCCCAATGCGGGGGGGAGGGGCAGAATGTCGGGTG